>PVIY010005763.1:0-92131 GCA_004026745.1 Myrmecophaga tridactyla
TCATTTATTTCTTCAGCAAATATTTATAGGTACTTACTTATGTGTCAGGCTTAGGTACTGGGCTTCAGAAAGAAAATATAATTTCTCCCTCGCAGTTGTTAATGGTCTAAAATAAACAGATAAATAGACTAATCACAGTCAGTTTGATAAGTACTAAAATAGCACTAATTCAATGATTCTTAACTTGGGAATGGGGTGGGGAGGTGTGTTAGTTTGCAAGCTGTTGGAATACGATATACCAGAACTGGAACAGCTTTTTCAAAGGGGGATTTAATAAGTTACAACTTTACAGTTCTAAGCCTATAAAATTGTCGAAACTAATGCATCTAGGGAAAGATACCTTAATTCAAGGAAGACCAATGGGTCAGAAACACCTCTGTCAGCTGGTAGACACGTGCCTGGAATCTGCTGATCTCTTGCTCCTGGGATTCGTTACTTTCAGCCTCTGTTCCTATGGGGTTCTTCACTTTGCTTCTCTGCAGTTGGTTTTCACCTTTTGGCTCTCTTCGGGTTCTGGCTTGCTTAACATCTCATGGCGACGTCTGCTGGCTCAAGCATCGCCAAACGTCCGTGTCTCTGTTCTCTGCTTGTCAGCTCTGCTCCGAAGTTTCTGTCAGCTCTGTCATTTCTGACTCTCTCCAAAGGGTTTCCTCTTTTAAAGGATTCCAGCAAACTAATCAAAGCCCACCTGGAATGGGTGAAGTCACATCTCCATCTACTCTTAGGTCACAAACACAATTGGGTGCACCATAGCTTCGTGGAGATAATCTAATCAAAAGATCATGATCTATAGTATTGAATTAGGATTGAAAGAAATGGTTACTCCCACAAAATTGGATCAAGATTAAAACATGGCTTTTCTGGGGGTACACAATAGATTCAAACTGGCACAGTAGGATTTTGTCTCCTGGGGACATTTGGAAATGTCTGGAAACATTTTTGATTGTCATGACTGGGATTTGGGTGTGCCACTGGCATCTAGTATGTGAAAGCTAGGGATGCTGCTAAACATCTGTGCAATGCACAAGACAGCTTCATACGACACAGAATTGTTAGGTCCATAATGTCACATAATGGTAATAATGCTGCTTTTGTGACACCTTGCACTAATCATTGAATATTTTGGGATTACATAAGAGAAGTATAAGTAAAATAAAAATATGCTTTTATTATATCTATCACTGATAACCCAAATTTAACCAACAATATAGTCTCACTTATCATAGACTTATCTAGAATATGTGTGATTGAATTCTTTTAAAATTTTGGTTTAACTTTTAAGAACATTTTAACTTTTAAAAGTTTGGTTTCTTTATCTCCTGAGTTTTAGGACTATTTAATTAAATTAGTGCTCATTTTTCCTTAAGCCAATTTGACCTAAGTTCTTGTAAGGAATTATATAACTTATTTTGGCAATACCATAGGTTATAAAATATATTACCTACATATAACACAATGACAACTTACAATTTAAACTTTTAACCTTGATTTGAACAATTTGACTCTTACAAACATGAAAATGCAAAACACAGAAAAACAAAATTTACTCAATTATGTAAACATAGTGGCAGTTTGTCTTTGTCTTGGCAGATAAAGGGTCCCTGTCAACCTCTATACTTCTGTGTGAGGACTCCCACGGGTAAATTGCAGTTAGATAAGCCTAATAATTAAACTCTTTTTCCAAGTATGGTAACCATTTTGGAATTGAGGTTTTAGTTAATGCATTAAGATCTGAATTCAACTCACTGGTCACAACAGCTAGCACATCTCAAAACTTTCTTGATTGAGAATACTTTAGGTGGAGCCTGGAAGAGTCAATTTATAAGATGATATGTCCCTAAAGGGAGGTCTACTTGGGCTTATATTTTTCTTGGGTTCTAGAAAATAGTTTATAATGGGTCAAATTCGGCCCATGCATCATGCTCAGCAGATGATCTAATTTTGGGGGGCAGCTGAATTACAGGTTCTGGAGGATCAGGTGGAAAAAGGTGAGTAGCAGGACTACAATCGATATTTTTCAGCTTTTCTTCTGGGTGCTTTCAGAAATCTGTCAGAGAGGCTATTTTAGAATCACTTTGTCTTTTAGAAATGTATGAATACCAATAAAAAATGCTCCCCACTCCCTTTGTGGAGTTCAGGAAATTCCCTTTTCAATTGCACCTCTTAAATGCTGTCTCAAATGTTTCCTAAAGAGGGCACTGCAAATTCAAGTAATCTTTGGTGAGAATTGCCCATTTATTAAAAACAAACATGAATTAGGGCCATACTGAGAAACCCCATGTCTGACCAAAGGTTCTGACAAATGAAAATTATAAAGAGACCCCCCCACAAACAGAAAAGCAGCTGCTTTTAAATGAACCAAAACCTCCCCCAAAGTCGGAACAAGGTACTCACCAAGGAGACATCCAGACTGGACCCCAAACCAAACCAAACCAAACCAAAATCAAGTCTAACAATAAATTCGAGGAGCTCAATGCAAAGAGAATAGAGCTCCAACTGGGGAGAAACTTACCTCTTATACTTTTCAGATGGTGAGGGAGCAGCAGACACAAAGATCCTGTGTTTACTGACACATGGTCACTCATCAAACACAGAAATTGTCAGAAGTGGGGAAGGTCTTCTCCAGATCCCACTTCTGACACCAGGAGCTTCAAAAGAAAACTGAGCACCAAGAGTAATCAATGTAATGGGTTTATTAAAAGAGGACAGTTAACGGGGAGCTCTCAAACTGGAGTAAGAACCTCAAAATACTTAGCAAGTTGTATTAATTTATAAGGACAATTAGGGGATTTCAAAAGGGGAAATTTCAACCACTGACTGACATTTAAGTCCCTTATTATAAGGAGGGTCTTACAAAGTGGGGGATGGTCAAGCATTGGCTATTACAGTATCATGGTCAATTTCTGGTAAGTTATTTTTACTGAACCAAACCCAGCTCATTTGTTGCTTAAACTGCAACTTTTTCAAGATATGTTCTGTTTCCTTGGAAAGCCCCGAAGTTCCTATCATTTCTCGGAGAAAGGGGGCTGTTCCTGGCAGGCCAGTGTAGGCAGCCAGTTTGTTTTATTTCACATAGTAATTCTCAATTAGAGACATTACAATTTCTTAATATCTTCCTAAAGAGTTGTGTACAAAGTGGAACATTACAGATCAGATGTAGTTTCACCAGGATTATATATAATTCCCCTACTTATTTAACAAACACACACACACACACACACACACACACATACACACATATATATATATATATACACACTAATTCCAGGCATTGTTTTACATATATTACTTCATATAATCCTTACCATAATCTTATAAAATACATACAAAGTACTATTATTAACCTTAATTTGTAGACTAGGAAACAAGGCTCAGAGAGGTAAACTAAATGTTCAGAATCATACAGTAGTAACAGGGGAGCTGGCATCTCACAGAACGATACTGGTACTCATACTACTACCTTTATAATCTGGAGACTACAATTAAATTTAGAAAATGTTATGAAATTAATATGTTCTTAGTAATACATATGTACTGTAAAATATTTTGAAAAGGAAAAAAAATAGGAAGAAGAAAGTAGAAATAATTTATAATCTCCAATCCCATATTGAACAACTTTAAACATTTTGGCAAATGTCTTTCTAGTATTTTTTTTTCTGGGCATTTAAATATGCATACATTTCTAGTTAGAATGACACTGAAAGGAATTTTTTGAATGAATTTTTTTCTTAATCTACTATGCTTCTATTGATATTGCATGAGATTTTTTTTTTTGGCCTTATTTAGTGGTCAAGTTGTTTTATTTTTAAATTGTAGTCTTCTAACTTTCCAAAGCCTTTTTTCATGAACTATTGATAAACATATATTTATGTTCATTTTACAAAGTTAACTTCGAGTGCTTTGTTTCTTTCAATATAATTCAAAATTGTTGGTTTTGCCCATGATTCCAACTTTCTGAGGCTACCTTTAATCTTGATTCTGTCATCCAGCATGTTTCTGTTCTTAGAGCTTGAAATCAAGGGCAAAGCCCTCTCGACATATTCCATGATAGCCTTTACCCTACTGGGATAAATATATTAACGAATTCTCTTAAAGCAGGATCAGCCATTTGTTTTGTAAAGGGCTAGATGGTAAATATTTTTGGTCTGTGGACTACAGGGTCTCTATCACAACTAGTCTACTCTGCCATGTTAGCATGAAAATAGCCATAGACAATTGCAGAAACGAATGACCATTAATGTGTTATAATAGAATTTTACTCACAAAAACAAACAGTTGCCAAATTTAGACTTCTGATATTAGTTTGCTAACTTTTGCTCTTAAGATAAGATTAGTTAATTGATATGAATCTCCTTAATTGTACTGACATCCAGACCACATTCCACAGAGTCCATTCTATCCATGAGATATTTTGTTATATTCTTGAAACAAAGATCAGCTATGTTTATGGCATTGGCTTTACAAACCCAGTGACCTAGCAAGAAGAAGGGATGAATCAGAGTAAGTTTAGTTAATTTACTAGTTTGCACAGTTAATTTACTTTTGTAAACCAGTGCTGTCCTCTAGTCACCTATTTTGTTTGCTAATGTTTTAAATGCACACTATCTGTTTTTGTTGGTTTGTTTTCTTAGAGAAGTAATCACTCACTTGTCTAAAATATCTCCTTGACCCCCTTCCCTGGTATGATATTCCCTTATTAATTGAACTGAAATTCCCAGCATAGCAATCAGTCCTCTGAGTAGAAAATAAAACTTGAATTTTTGATTCAGTTAAAACTTAGAACTATATACAATTATATTACCTGGTTGAGGTTTTCTATGCCGGCCCTTTCTGCTAGCACCCTAACTGAAATTAGTTTTCTGAACTTAATAGCTGTTATTATGGATCCTTTGGTAATATAAACTAGGAGAAGGACATATATAGGTCTTAGAACAAGTTTTGCAATACCAAGGAAACTAGATTCTCATAAGAAAGATCAGAATTTAAGTGGATAAGAGAGGGGTGAATTACTGTTTTGTGTAAGATCTGCCCTGGGAAGAGATGTATTTATTTATATTAGGAGACCACAGAAATGTAAATCATAAACTGAAGATAGCTTTTATTTCATTTTATTAAAAGCAGAAGCCCTGGGTGTCTTTTTTTAAGTAGGAGACTTGAGAAAAGCTTTAGGAAAATATTGATGTTTTTGCTTTTGAAAATGCAAAGTACTAGATAATCAGCAGTTAAGTTTTTCTCATGGAAAAGAGGTTAGTGACAATCACATACTAGGTGCAATGAAATTTAGTTGAATCTATACTTATTCTGCATTTTAGCACCATAAAATTGAGTTTTTGCTTAAATCTGTGTGCTAGGAACACCATAAAAAAGCAGTAAGTTGGGTTTAATAGTTCTGAAAGCTTTTGGCTTGTTACCTTAAGATAGTCACCCCCAATTCATTATTCATAGGTGTGTTAGTTAGATTCAGTTGTCAACTTGGCCAGGTGAGCATACCTAGTCTTGTTGCTGCGGACATAAGCCAACCATATGTGAACCTCATCTGTTGCCAATTAAATCTGCAGTCGGCTAGGAGGCCGACTGCTGCAATGAGTGACGTTTGGCTTAATTGGCTGGTGCTTAAATGAGAGAACGCAATGTAGCACAGCCTAAGCAGCTCGGCATTCCTCATCTCAGCACTTGCAGCTCAGCCCAGGCCTTTGGAGATGCAGAAAGAAGTTACCCCCGGGAAAGTTGTTGGAACCCAGGGGCCTGGAGAGAAGACCAGCAGAGACCATCCTGTGCCTTCCCACGTAAGAAAGAACCTCAGTGGAAAGTTAGCTGCCTTTCCTCTGAAGAACCAACAAAATAAATCCCCTTTTATTAAAAGCCAATCTGTCTCTGGTGTGTTGCATTCTGGCAGCTAGCAAACTAGAACAATAGGTTATTGCCATTAATATCTGGAATTTTTCTTCATGTCCTTTAGAAATGCAGTTGTAGTGATTATGACTTTCAGTACCTAAATTCATGCATGAAAAAATAACTTTTATTTTTCCATACATTATTTTCAAGCACATTGCTCACCCCAATTCATATCCTCTTTTCCTAGGCACCCAGGTAGACTGCATTTCCCAGCCTCCCTTGTGGTCCTGCAAAGGGAATGGGAGCAGAAGTGATGTGCTCTAGGGCTGGCTCCTAAAACCTCCTCCACATGCTTTTCTTTCTCCCAGCTGGCTGGAATAGAAGCAATGTCTACAGCAACCTTGGAAGACACATGTTGAAGACAGCAACTTCTACTTCAATCTGGATCCCAGAGTGATTGTGTAGTGACATGTCTGCCCACCCAGTCCTGCTCTGAGGAAGACATAAATTTTTGTTATGTTTAGTTATTATACGTTTCTGGGTCTATTTGTTATAGCACTTAGCTTTTCCCAACTGGTACATTTGCATTCTGCTTGGATGATATAAATTCAGTAAGGCCAATTTTAGGTTTCCACTTTCTCCATGGCTGGAAGTTACTTAGGTTCTTGTTTAGTACCAAAGGATCAGGGGAGGACAGTCTGGGTCCTCAGACATTCCACTCAGGTGGATTGAAATAACTCTCGTTTCTGAATGCATGGCCTTTCTTGTACAGGGCTCTCCAGTCTTCTTAGGTCATTCTTAAGAGCACAGAATATATGTTGCTGTGGTTTTGTCCATTGGATTATAGAACTTTCTATGAAGTTGATTGAACTAGAAAGCCTTCAGGTAGGACATATATTTTCCAGTACTAAAACCCCAGAGGTACCATTACTTCTTATTGCAAGGAGCGACAATTCCTTTGCAAGATTCCTTATACCTCTGCCTGTAGCACTCATTGCTACCTTGTATATGAGAGGCTCACATAGTTAGTACTAATAACATCCAATTTGATGTGAAATGAAAAAAGCTAAAAAATTAATTATGTTGCCTGAAAAAATGTAGCTATTAAATGTTCTAGTTGGGGAATAAAAACTGTTATTTTCCCATTTTACAGCCTGACTTTGCAAAAGTACACAATCATACATTCCACTAACTATATTATTAAAAATTCTGAAAACTGTACATCTTAGTCAATGGTGTGCTAGCAAATTTCAACTGCCTCAAAGGGAGAAAACCCAGGATTTGTACCATTTGATGATTTCTGTGGTTTAACCGTTCTGACCATAGCCAATTTCTAATCCCACAGTGATATCACTGAATATGAAGTTGGAAAGAGATGTGTTTGATCTGCTTTCCTGAGCTAGTGCAAGCCAGGTCTAGTATACACTGCTTGGGCCCTAAGACCCCTGGAGCTGCTTAGAGATGTCTTTTGCTCTTGGTTACTATTTGTATTTTTAAGGCCTATAACTTTAAATTGTCATACTTTTCATTGTTCAGAATCTGCCACTGTGGTAGTTAGATTCAGTTGTCAACTTGGCCAGGTGAAGGCACCTAGTTCTGATGCTGTGGACATGAGCCAATGGTATGTGAATGTCATCTGTTGCTAATTACATCTGCAGTCGGCTAGGATGCGTGCCTGCTGCAATGAATGATGTTTGACTTAATTGGTGGTGCTTAAATGAGAGAGCACAACCCAAGCAGCTCCGCATTCCTCATCTCAGTACTCCCAGCTCAGCCCAGACTTTTGGAGATGCAGAAAGAAGTTACCCAGGGGAAAGTTGTTGGAACCCAGGGGCCTGGAGAGAAGACCAGCAGAGACCATCCTGTGCCTTCCCAGGTAAGAGAGAACCTCAGTGGAAAGTTAGCTGCCTTTCCTCTGAAGAACTAACAAAATAAATCCCCTTTTATTAAAAGCCAATCCGTCTCTGGTGTGTTGCATTCCGGCAGCTAGCAAACTAGAATAGACACTATAACATATTTCAAACTTTTGCAAGTTTATCTTTTCTTCTCTCATTGCTCAAGACATCAGTCACATTAAAAATTATCACATCCCCTTCAAAGATTTCTTTCTAACCTCAAAATTACCACTCAATGCTTCCATGTACCAATATATATGAACTCTACAGGAATCAATAGGAAAAAAAACAAACAAACCAAAGACGATGATTCAAACCATTTTGCCATTAAAACTAGCCAGGAGTTGTTTATAGAAAACTAGCCAGGAGTTGGGTACCCTAACTTGGGGGCTTATTGCAGACTTAATTTGGGGAAGGAATTGAGAAAGATAGAGGCCTCTGAATGTTTTCTTCTTACGAGTACATGAATCACTGATTTGATTTAGGTTAGCTTTGAGGAGCTAAAAATATTTGCCTTGGTACTCACTAACTAACCAGCTAGTAACTCTTCTAGTGTGTCAAGTGGTAATTATGGCCCAACAAGGTGAGATCAAGTTGTTATTTATTTACAGCAGGACTGGGGAAATGGAACAAATACTGAACATTTGGAAGCTGCTAGGATGGTCATTGCTGAGAGACAGTCTTAAAAGTGTATTGATTTCAGGTCTCTTTACCGAAAGAAGAGTCTGAGCCACTCATGCCAATATTAAAATAATAGCTTCAGGGGATATGTGTTGAATAGGAAAATTACAGTAAATAACAGTCCAGATTTTTGACCGAGAACTCAGAAGCTAAGAGACAAGGAAGGGTCATGAAGAGCCTGCAGGATATATTCAGGATAACATTTTGAATAATTGTGACCTTCACTGAGTAAACACAGAGGTTAATACTTTTCTTTTGTGTTAAAATTTCTCCAGAGGGCAGTGCAACGGTGGCTCAGTGGCAGAATTCTCGCCTACCATGCTGGAGACCCAGAGCTTGCCCATGCCAAAAACAAAACAAAACAAAACAAAAACGTCTCCACATTCTAGAATGAAACAGTGAAATAGGACTGAAAGAATCTTGAAGCTTATTTCTTTACTCCCTTTTCTTTAATCTCTATGTAGCATATTATCAACAACTTTTCAGCATTCTTCTAAAAGAAGAAATTGGAACATAAAACAGATCTTTATAATAAATAAAAGCATACAGGAAGAAGTTATAAATCATTTAAATTTCCTTAGTGATAGTGATTCCAAAACATTTCTTAGTGGACTGTTGCTACTATTCACTTTTATAGTCAGAATATTTGGATTAAAATTTTTTTTTTGGGCAAAATATATGCTTTACTTTCTTTGTGAATTAATAAACAAATATTATAATAACACTTTAAATACATGAAAGTTATTGTAAGTCATACCTTAGCTATCTCCACATATTTTGTTTCATTTATACTAAGAATTTTGTTTCTGAGATAAAAGGAATACATGCTCATTTTTAAAAATTTGGAGAATATAGTCAAGGTTTATAAATAAAATAGAAAAACCACCATAAATCCAACAGAGAGACTAACTATTAATATTCATAGAATTCCATCTGGATCTTTCCTATGCACATAAATATTTTTAATTAATTGGAATTATGTTGTGTACATAGTTTCAAATTTGCACTAAATATATGTGAGAGAGCCTTTTTCTGTACTACAAACTACTTTGATTCTGTAATTTTTATTTGCTGAGTCATAGTCAATCATATAGACACTTCACAATGAATTAGTCCATCATTTCAGATTTCCAGTCCCTGAACTATAATTTCAAAATGCAAACAGCTCTGAAAAAAAGAGTGTTTTTGCAACTCATTTGGGGCCTCCTGAATGTCTGATGAAATTTGTTGGACACCTACCTGAATTTCGTAGAGACTATTTATTGTCTATGTTTATCTTACTTAAAGGGAGACATTTCACAGCCGAACTATTAATGGCCTTGACTATAGGATGTTGTCTCAGTCTCTCAGGGATCATTACAAAATAATCAGTTCATGCATTCTAAAATCCAAAATAATGACGAATTAAAAAAAAAAATTCTTCCTCAAGGGTTGGTTTCAGATAAGAGATTGTGAACTTGATTTGAGCATTTTTCGTTATCCTAAATAGCAAAACATAAAAAATAATGTAGTAATGGGCAATGATGTGCTTAACTCTTTCGTGTACTTTATGCCATTTCCAAAGGGTAAACTTTATTGAGTTAAAAGAAATGTGTGAGCATTGAATAGACTCTGGGTTTCCTGTAATCGTTCAGAAAGCTTTACCACCAGCTTAGCCTATGATATCCTTGCATGGCTTAATAATTTTAAAAAGTTATTTATTTGCCAAACAACTTCCAACTTTGTTGTTGATTTAATTTACATATATTTGATTAATGTTGTTAAAAATTTCTTCATATTTTCATTAGATATTTATGTTCTGTGAATAGCCAGTTCCTTGCTCATTTTTTTCCTATTGGAATGCTAGTGTTTCTGTTAATAATTTATTTGTTTTTTACAAAGAATAATTAATTTTCTTTCTGTATTAGCCATATCAAACCTTCATTTTCAGGAAATTTGTTTGAGTTATTTAAGGTCCAATCTAGCCTGCTATTTACTTCCTTCTATTCTGAAACAAAATTGAACTTTGATGAGCTGAGGTCCAGGGAACAAAATGTTTTGATGTTACTACTTTTATTCATGCATTAAACATAGAGGTTGTTACAATAGAATGATCTTTTTTCTCAGAATTATGTTTGTTTCGGATGTTTACATGACTTTTAAATTTTGTCCTTTTACAAAAGTGTTAACTCAAAATGAGACAGCCCACGGATCTCAAATTATGATGTTATTATATTAGCTCTCAGAAGATATAACACTACAAAAATGCAAACACGTGTGCACAAGGCAAGGTATATGAATATGTATGTAGTTTTTCCCCTATAAGAAAATAAGATAGCTTTGGGGTGGCCAAAATAATAAAACTCTAATATTTATGTAAACAGTTGTGTTTTATTTTCACTTTCATTGCCATTTACCTTAATATGAAGATGCTACAGTCTTCCTTCTGTATAAAGAGAACAAAATGTCCTCCAGTTTAACTTGATTTAGTTTTAATGCCTGAGTTCAGCCTCATGCAAGTAAATACTACATTCTCTTTAATCCGAAAAAAATGAAACAAATAATACACAGGAGTTTGTTTATGAATATACTATACTCTAAGCTTAGGCAGAGTTTTTACAGGAAATCCAGACCTTTAGACTTGTTTTTATTAAAGATTAGTACTTAATGTTAGTTTGTTTTTTAATAAAATGAAAATCATAAACACCAGCTCCATCTTAACACAAAGGAGTCATCACTGCCCTCAATCTTACATTTCTATTTGTGGCACATTTCCATTTCCTTGAACTATCAGTGTTGAACTGTCCTGTCCTGGGAGTTAAATTTTTTTTCAAAGAATTTCTTGAAATTTCTTCAAATATGCATACTCATATATTTCAATTGGAGGGTCCTTAGACTTCCAGCTTTTTCATAGGCCACATGTAGTGGTTTGAAGGTGTATGTATCTGAGAAAAATATGCCCTAAATTGAATTTTTTTCCTGTTGGTGTGAGCCCATTGTAAGTAGGACTTTTTGAGGAGGTTACTTCTCTTCAGGTGTGGTTTACCTCAATCAGGATGAGTTTTAATCCTATTACTGAAGCCCTTTATAGATGGAATGAATTTAGACATTAAAAAAAAAAAAAAGCCATGGAAGCAAGAAGTTCAAATCAATGGAGCCCAGAAGAGAGGCCCAGACCTGCTGCCCTGTTGCTGGCCATGTGACAGAGGAGCCAAGGATTGCTGGTATTCAGGAAGAAAGTATCATCGTAATAATTGCCTTGATGATGCCCTTGATTTGGACATTTTTCCTGCCTCAAAACGAAGAGTGAATAAATTCTTATTACTTAACCTGAGCCATTTCACGGTATTTGCTTCACGCAGCCTAGGAAAATAAAACACCACATCATCGAGAAACATTACAAGAAGAAGAAGAGGGGGAAATTAGGGACTCGTGTATTAGCTTATTAAAAGATACAGCTAAAAGCTGTCTCTGCATGTTCATTTTCACCAAATTCTCCAGGGATGTGACTAGGTGGGG
Organism: Myrmecophaga tridactyla; assembly: GCA_004026745.1. Classification (NCBI taxonomy): domain Eukaryota; kingdom Metazoa; phylum Chordata; class Mammalia; order Pilosa; family Myrmecophagidae; genus Myrmecophaga; species Myrmecophaga tridactyla. The sequence continues at coordinate 11,910 of PVIY010005763.1, forward strand.
AGATAGAGGAAGAGACAGTGGGCGTGGAGGGGGGCATGAATCATGGGAGGTGACTCCTTTTCTTCTTTCTTTCTTCTCCAACTCATTTAATGATCATTTACCTTTCCCATTACTCAGACCAAGAATCTTGGAGGTAAACTTGATCACTCTCTATCTTTACCCCACAACTGATCTCTAAGAAATCAATTGGCTCTAGTTTCTAAATATATTTAGTTGGCAGACAAAACAACAGAAGCAAAAACCAAGAAAAATACCAAAATCCAAACATTGAACAACAACAACAAGGACAGAAGGTTGGAACAATAAAATGAACAAATTGGATGGGTCACGGTGGCTCAGCAGGCAGAGTTCTCGCCTGCCATGGCAGAGACCTGGGTTCGTTTCCCGTGCCTACCCATGTGAAAAAAAGAGAAAAAGAAACAAATTGACTTATCTGAGCTACATAGAACACTGAACAGCCAATGACAGAATTCATCTTCTTTTCTAACTTACATGTAGTATTTATCAAGATGAACCATATCTTAGGTCATAAAGGTGTCAACAAATTTCAAGGGATTGAAATTTTTCACAATGTGTTCTTTGACCACAGTGGAATTAAGCCAAATGATTTAAGGAAAAAACCAGCCACTCTGATGCCATATTAAACACAGCACAATGACAGTAAATCTGATGAATCTCTTTTGATCTAAATAAATTTCAGTTAACATTAGACGTGCTCATTGCAACTTAACTAGATATTATCATTGGCTGTATTTAATAATAAATGTTTATGAAGTAGATTCAAATGTCAGCAATCTAGAAACAGCTGATTGATTTCTGTGTAAATAAACCCATTAGATATGATTAATGTAATTAAATTTGGAGTGGCATTTTAAAGCCAAGATAACTATTAACTCAGAGCTTACTCAGAATTTAGCTTTGTCTTAATTTGTAGTCTTAATTCTCTTGTAGCAAATTGCTACAGAGAAAAATGGGAAGATATTTGGTTGCTAAGTGATTAGCAGGTAATTTTTTTTTAACTTTTTTATTGTATAGTATAACATATATACAATAAAGCAATAGTTTTCAAAGCACTCTTCCACAAGTGGTTATAGGACAGATCCCAGAGTTTGTCATGGGCTACTATACAATCTTCTCATATTTTTCTTTCTAGCTGCTCCAGAATATAGGAGGCTAGAGGGCTTAAATGTTTTTTTATCATCACAAATGACTTTTTTTTCCTTTCTTTTTTTGTGAAAAATAACATATATACGAAAAAGCTACATTCTTCCTCCCACTTCTGGGCTCCTGAACACTGGTTGAGAAATTACTAAACCATGTTGATTGGTCTTTTGGACTTGTGCTATTCAAACTCAAATGGGTCTTCATTGTTTCTCACCAATTCCTATATGATTTCCTTTGGACTCTGGTATATTTCTAGCTGTTTGAAACCTTTTTTTTTTTTTTTTTCTCTTCTCTGAAATACTTAACCTGCAACTCTAGCCCTGCCTTCTCACCTTCTGTACGTGACTTTATCTCCTACTTTATAGATATAGTCAAGAACATACCTGTTTGGTCTTCAATTTTTTCTACCTCAAATATCCTATGTGCTCATACTTTCTACTTAGTTTTATAAAGAAATATCCCTCTTCTTATACAAAAAATAAACACGCTGGCTTAGTTAGATTTTTCTTTAGCCCTTTGTGCTCTGTTGGAATGCAGCACATATTACCAGTTGGTTTATTTAGAGCAGTAATATTAACGTTAGTAGTCAATCCAGACTGTCAGTAAAACCAGAATATAAACAGTCCTTATTTATTTGGGGATTCATAAATAATGATGATTGTAAACTTTTAATGAGATTGAGGAATTAGGGTCTGAAATCAAGTGTCTGTTGTGGCTTAATTAGGAATCTTGATGAAATCATATCTTCTTTTACCCTTACTTGCCACTAATATAAAGGAAACGAGGAGAGTTGAAGAGGCAGAATCTATGATTCTGAAGCAAACGTTTCTGAGTTCTGAACACACCAAGGGAGGCCTTAGTGGTGCTGTGTGGGGCTGGCCTTGGTCTCTAGAAAATTCTTTTCTTGATAAGATAGCCAATCAAAGAGCTTACATGAGAAATTTGTTACAATGGGAGGTTGATTTATGGGGGAGAAACTTTCAAATTTAACTTGACTTGTGAAAGTGTTTGGGGGTGTTTCTTTTTTATTTATTTTTAATTGATTAAGACTCTTGAAGAGAGTTAATCAAATAGAAGGTTTCTTGAATGAAAAATTGCTCAAGATGAGGTAATATTTTTTTAGCAAATAGGGTCCCGTATTCTTTCTACCGCTGGGTTTAAAGACTTTCTACAACACCCAATTATATTATTCTACCAGTAACTGAATATTTGATGTTTATATTTTCAATAACAAATGCATTTTATAACTGTGAATCATGCTCTTTTAAGTGGTAAACACAATAAAAATGAAAACAGAAAATTATGATCATTCTATAAACATTATTTTATAACCTGCTTTTAAATGTAAAAAACACATTATGGACATTTATGTGACTTTTTAAAAAACATTTTTTGATGAAATATAACATATATACAAAAAAGCAATACATTTCAAGGTACATTGTAACAAATAGCTATAGAATAGATTTCAAAGTTTGGTATGGGATACAGTTCAACAATTTCAGGTTTTACCTTCTAGCTGCTCCAAGACGCTGGAGTCTAAAAGAAATATCAGTATAATGTTTCAGCAGTCATATTCATTTGTTATATCCTATCTTATTTATTACAACTCCTCCTTCTCCTTTGATCCTTCTCCATATATCTAGGGGTATTTGGGCTATGCCCATTCTACCTTTTTTCATGTTGGAAAGGGGTGTTGACAATATGGGATAGGAGGATGGAACTAGCTGATGTTCTTGGAGAGGCTGGCCCCTTTGGGTTTCAGAACTTATCTGGCCTACGAACTATCTGGAAGTTGTAGGATTTCTGGGAAGTAATCTTAGTGCATGAAACTTTTGTAGAATCTCAGTTAGAGTCTTTAGAGTTAAAGGAATGATGTTGGTTAGGTTTGGCAAACCATGGCAATTAGCCTTGCAGAGTTAGGCTTAGAGAGAGAGAGAGAGAGAGGCCATATGTGAACGACAGAAGAGGTTTTCTGGAAGTAACTTTTAGATATAACTATCGGTAGGCTTAGCTTCTTCACTACAGAAATAAGTTTCATAAGTGTAAGCCTCAAGATCAAGGGCTTGGTCTTGACTTGGGAGTCCCCAATGTTTGAGATAGTATCAGGGATTTCCTTAGTTCCAAATTTTTTTTCTGCAGTTCCTCAACGGACTTTGTCAATACATTTTAATTATCTGCCAAACATATTCTGGGATACATCTGGGTATTACATTGAGCTATACAGAATTACAAGCCTTCATTCCCATTCTGGGCTCCATTTGTTTAAGTTGTTTAAATATGCTATCCAGATAGGTTGAGTTAGGTTAATGCTAGAGAAAATTTAGGTTTTGGACAAAATGAAACTGTCTTCCTTTGGTCACACAGAGTAGGTGAAATTCCAAAATAGGCATAATATCACCCTTTACCTTGTATTCTAACTTACCTCAGTCCCAACCAGACTGGCTTCGTTCTTGCTTTTAATTGAAGCCTGATCTCTTTTTCAGTTTCTTTCACAGTAGTTATATGTAGCAATGCTAACTTTCAGGGCTGCAGACCTCCAACTCTGAGTCTTAGGTGTCACACAGGTACACAAAGTTCCAGGAAATACTAGGTTATACATAGCACAGTATTTCAAAGTCTAGAAATAACATTTACAGCTCTGGACTAAATGTGACAGCTATAAGACTTTATAATCTAGGCCCCAATTTTCCTATATGTATTTTCTAAAAGAGACCATACAATGTTTGTTCTTTTGTTTCTGGCTTATTTTGTACCACATAATGTCCCCAAGGTTCATTCACCTCATTGCAGGCTTCAGGACTTCGTTCCTTTCTGTAGTCACACAATATATTTATACATCACAGTTTGCCTTTGTGCTTCTCAGTCAATATGTCCTTCAGCCACTTCCATACATTGGGCATCATACTTAATATCTAAAGTAAACAATCCATGTCCCACATTATCCTCACTTAGCTGTACAATCATCAAGACTTTCAATTTTAGACAATTGTCATTGCTCCAAAGAGAAGAATACAGATAAACATGCCCAATTATGAGCACTTTCAATGGATTTATGCATTATTTAATAGCACTGTTTTTAATGGACACATTAATACCTTCCCTCCTTCATAAATTTATTCAGTAAATATTTTTTGAGCATGCACTGTGTGGCAGGTGATGGAGAGAAGGCAGAAAGAAGACAGACAAAAATTCTCACCTTCATGAAGCTTACATGGTATTTCTTTGTACAGCTACATTGTAACTATCTTTACCAATAATCTATTTTTTTCTATTCTATTCTTCCTAATATTTTGCCAGAATGAATTATAAATTATGTTGCTTCATGCATTTCAATAATTGTTAAAAATGAATTTTAAGTCAAACAGTTAATGTTTTCAAGGCCCTTATTGCTAATTTCTTTCTAGAAAAAAAATAGGTCTTCCCAAACTCTTATTGCCAATGGTAGTTTTCACTTAAAATTATTTCTCCATTTCTGGGTGGGTCGTGGTGGCTCAGTGACAGAATTCTTGCCTGCCATGCCGGAGACCCGGGTTCAATTCTCTGTATCGCCCATGTGAAAAAAAATTATTTCTCCATTTCTTTGATAACTAAAGCAAGCATCCTCTATTTTTTTGGTTTTCTATCAGATGAAGGGACTTTTGGTTGCATCCTATATTTGTAATTTATTAGTGTATGCATCACAAGATAGTGATGAACCCAACTATAAGCTTAGTTGAAAGAGCAAATTGCTGAAAATGTAATTTGTACTAATGACTCTAAACTGTTATTATATATATCTTTCTATTCTCCCAGAAACTGGCACGAGGCCTGGTATATAGTAGGCATACACTAAATGTTGAATTTCACTTTTTCACATCTTCTTCTTATTAAATATAAGTTCTGTTTTACTTTAAAGAACTCTCAGTGTTTCTCTAGGCACATTTGTTTATTTGATTCACTTTAAGAATGATTCATGAATAGAGTTTGATATTGCCACTCATCACCATGGTAACAATCATAATTTCACAAACATCAGATTTTTTATGTCTTTTAATAAAAAGTGAAAAGACTGAAAAAATTTTTTCATTTATATAGTAACATCTTGGTAATAGCAGTGATAGAAAAGAAATATCACAGGTATTCAGATAAAAACAAGTAAAATTAACTATGCTTTGAACCATGCAATAGTTTTTTAAGCCACTGGGTTTCAGAGATGGATATAATTGGTTTATCTGCCATCTATAAAACATTGTACAATGAAAATGATATGGAATGTATAGGATTTAGAATCAGTTGACCTGGATATTAGGTCTCCTCTGCAATGAATTAATGCCATCATTTAAGATTTCTGGATTTTATTTCCCTAATTTATAAAATATGGGCAATATTCTCCTGATCACCACACAGGGTTGCATTGAAAATATCAAATGAATTCATACATGTGAATACATAACGTAAAATATGGAAGTTACGAATACCAGCTATTTGTACTCTTCTCTTGGAAGCTGATCTACTGTACTTTTCTGTGATCTAAGCATGACTGAGATTGGATTCTTGGTTTGCAATCTATGGCACTCTATGTTGACTGGGGGATTGGGGAGAGCTGCTGCTTGACATCCCAGACCTCAACATCCTCTTGGCCAGTGACACCACTTTCCCTTGACCTCCAGCTGCTACTTCCCATCAGAAGACTCGCACTTATTTAAGTCACTTGCAGGATCCACTGGTCTTTCTGTCTTCTTCATCCATCACATTTCCCAATCTTCTCCACAACTCCCTTTAATCAGCGCCCAATGGCAAAAACTATTCTCTCTTGCTGGTTGGGGATTTGGAGTGGCACGCTGGAAGTATCTAGCTGTAGATCTGCGAGCTGGAGGAGGTGATTGCATTACAAAATAACTGAATGATGCCTGTTCAGGCTTCTTATTGTAGAATCCAGTTAAATAGAGAGTTAAATAAGCTAGGAGCTTATTTCAAATCATTGTCAAGGATAGCAAATCACAGAGAAGTACGCATAATCATATAAAACAATAAAAATCAATGGGTTTTACTTCCCTTCTGCCCAGAAGGATGCTTCAAGAAAATTGGGAAACACTATTTTAACATTAGTATTAGTAACCAAGACTAACATCTTATCTGACTTTTTGGTCATATATTTGCACATGAATTTTTATTTCCACCTGTGCACTTTATTGTCCATATGAATAATCCCAGGTAACTCAAAACTAACTTTTCCCAAAAAGAAGTTACTTTTTCTGTTCCTCCTTCTGCCTGTTAGCCAAACTACAAACCGAAGCCATTCCTGGCATCTCCTTGTCCTTACCATCTATATGTATCTTTTATCAATAAGTTGGGTTGCTACTCTCTCTTAACTCTTCCCTTGCATCATGCCCTCCTCTTTATTCCTTATGCATCACTTTGTGTCTCCAGTACGTATTTCCTACATTATTGTTTTTTTCAACACCCATTCTCCGCCTTGTTTCCAGAATTTGCTTTCTAAAATACATTGTTATTCATTACTCTATTTAAGATCTTCTCTTGGTCTATAGTCATAGTTTTAAAATTATTTTATTAATGGAATTACTTATTCTAACAATATCTCCTATAAAATCCAATATGTAAGACAGATGAAAGTACCTTTGCCCTAGTGAAGTAGGGTCTGGAGGACTCAAAACCCACATAAATTTCCCTATCATCTCATATAGCTGCAGGAGGCCACTGAGATAAACACAAATAATTATTCACAGAACCCAGGTTAAAAATCACAGTCCTTAGGTTAAAATACAAATATCTGAGCATGGCATACAAAGCCTTCCTAGTTTGATGTCAGACACATTTTTTTTCCAGAGAGCAGAGGGTCCCATTTATTGGAATATATTTTTCAGTTTTCCATTTTCTTTCTTAAAATTTGTGTTTATTAGAGAAGTTGAGGGTTGACAGAACAATCATGCATAAAATACAGGATTTGCATACAGCACCACACTACCCACACCTTGCATTGGTGTGGAACATTTCTTATAATTGATGAGAGCACTTTTTGGAAGTTGTACTTTTTTTTTTTTTTAGCAGTAGTTACCTTTTTACAATTGAGAAAAGATTATTAAAATAATACTATTAAATATTGTCCATAGTTTATATTAGGTGTATTTTCCCCCATATGGTATCCAATTATATATGTATACTACCCAACACTTGTATTAGCGTCGTTCATTTGTTATCATCCACGATAGAGCATTCTTATACTATTATCTGCAACAAGGCAGTCCGACATCCACAGCAGGGTTCACTGTGCTACACAGTCCCATATTTTACCATTTAATTTTAACTCTAGTCACATATATGACCTAAAGTTTCCCCTTTTAACCACATTCACCCATATAACTGAGTGCTCAAAACAATGTGCCACTCAAAATAATGTGCCACCATCACCACTATTCATTTCCAAACTTTACAATCAACCTAAATAGAAATTCTGAACAATTTAAGCATCAACTCCCCATTCTCTAACCCCAATGTATCTCCTGCTAACATGTGAGCTTACTTATGATAATCAGTTCAGTTCAGTGAAATCATAAAGTATTTGTTCTTTTGTGAGGCCTCAGACTACATTTTGTTAGCCTTGACTCCTCTCATTTTTCCATTCCCATTGCCCTCCGAAAGATCACTCAGAACACCATTCCCTCCTGTGCTTCCGCTCCTTTGTTCATGCTCCTGCCTTTAATCTGGAAAAAAAACTGCTCCCTTTTCAGTACCTGGTGATTCTTCATACATTCTTTCACAATCAATTTGAGTATTACCTCCTCTTTCTCCACTTTAATCTCATCCTTCCAGAATGCTGGGTCACTTTTCTCTCTACTCCCACAACACTCTCCTATCTCTGTCAGAGCATTTATTTTGTTGTAATCACAATTAAAGTCCAAGAGTTAGCTGAGATTATCCTGAACTTTGATATTTAACCACAGAAGAGTCAAATATCCATCACAAATTTGGTGGAAGAAAAAACGTAATTCCCATTCCCAGGATATCCAGGAAATTTGGAATGGTTCATGTTTCTTCTTGGGATTGCTGATGCCAGAAGAGTCTGCTGTATTTTTTTTCTCCCAGATTGCTACTGTGGCTGCTCATTTCTCTTACGTGTATTGTTCTATGTCTTCAACACAAAGTCTTGTTCTTATTTAAAAAAAAAAGCCACACCCTAATCATTTGGAAGGTATCTGGTAGGTCAGCATGAAAAGCACAGGGAACTTCTTAAAATTAGTCATCCCTGCTATTAAAAGTCTATTAGTCAGGAAATAGTTCTAAAAGTAATCATTTGGAAGGTATCTGGTAGGTCAGCATGAAAAGCACAGGGAACTTCTTAAAATTAGTCATCCCTGCTATTAAAAGTCTATTAGTCAGGAAATAGTTCTAAAAGGGTGGCTTGAAGAACTCCCATGGGCACTGTCTCCAGCAAAACAACGAAAACTAGTGAAAATTATTATGTATTTGAAAAGCATCATTTAAAATCTCTGGAAACTGTCTGAGCAGACAGCAAATGGAGAAATACTTATTCAAGAAAATCTACTAAATTGAGGTACAATAGAGAGAATCTGTGGTGTTTGAAACAAAAACTTGGTCCTTCTCGTTCAGTGTGATGGAATCTCCATTCCAGACAGGTGCAGGCAAGAACACAGGGTTCAGGAATATACTCAGTGGCCATCTCCTAGCCATTGCCTACCCCAATCTTTTCTCCTCATTTGTTTTGCATGCAAGCGTTTTGTGTGTTTCTATTTGTGGTTGTTTACATGCAGGTGTGCAATATGTTTCTATTTAGAAAAAAGGCTGCAGAAAGCTAAGGGAGATATAAACCTTGACCAGCTTCAGCTGCTCACCAGGGCTCAAAAGTTGCTTGTTGGCAGGCCCCTCATCCCTTGGAGCACATAAAAGCCCAGTACTTTCGCAGTATACCCATCCCTCATCTGTGATGTGAAGTGAGGCATGCAGAGCTGCTGAGTAGTTGGCCTGTCTGGGGAACCAGCCACAATGGTACCTCATCTCTGATACAAAGTGGGGTGTGCAGAACTGCCATCCACCAATCCTGACCCAAGGGTTGCCTCCCCAAGAGACCAGCCACAGTGGGACCTTTTCTCCTGTGCTTGTGGACTCTTTATGCTGTGTAACTAATCAGTGGTCATTTGCTGAGAGTCTCTGTTGGGCTTAAGCCTGTGTTCCCGTGTCGCACTGTATAAACTTGCTCCACACCCCCGCAGCTCTTAGTATAGGACCACCATAACTCCCTAGGAGGCTACCAGCATTTCTCATTTCCCCCCTCCAGCTCCACATTGCAGAATTTTTATTCCAGGCAAGAGTGGCTGCAGTATCTGGGGATTCCTTTTCCTACCCAGTTAGGGTTCTTTAGGTAAACAGAACTGACAGGGTGTGTGTGTGTATATATATATATACACACACACATACATATATACTTTGTACTTTATATTTACTATATATATTTACTTTCTGCTATGATATCTCTTATAGGAATTGGGTTATGTGACTGTGGGGATGGGCAAGTACAAATTAAGTAGGACAGGCTGCAGCTGGGAACACTGATAAAGGTTTTCAGTGAATTCCTAAGGAGAAGCTGGCTGGCTGAAGTAGAGATGAAAATTCTACTTCTTAACTGCTGAAATCATAGTTCTCTGTTCTTTTTTTTTTTTTTTTGTATGCTGTATGGCAAGGGTCACATTTCTTTCTTTTTCCATTTGCGTATCCTGTTATTTCAGCACCAGTTGCTGAATTTTTGTTTTTGTTATTTGCTTGTTTGTTTTTGGGAAGTGCATGGGCCAGGAATCAAACCTTGCTCTCCTGCATGGCAGGCAAGAATTCTACCACTGAACTATCCTTGCATTCCTTATACTTCTCCTTTTAAGACCTTCGACTGGTTGGATGAGACTTCTCTCATTGTTGAAGGCAGTCTCCTTAGTTTGTTGTAGATGTAATTAGCCATAGATGCAATCATCTTACTGAGGATTTAAGTTGATGAAATATTCTCACAGTAACAATCAGTCCAATACTTGCTTGGCCAAACAACCTGATATCAAAACCTGACCAAACTGACACATGGATGTGACCATCAGAGATTTCAATAGACGTTTTTTTTCCAAAGAAGATATACGAATGGCCATTAAGCAAATGAAAGGATGCTCAACATCATTAGTCATTAGGGAAATGCAAATCAAAACCACAATAAGATAGTTACCAGTTCCCATCTATTAAGATGGCTAGAATAAAAATGACAGATAATCACAAGTGTTGCTGAGGACATGGAGAAATAGGAACCCCCATACATTGCTGGTGGGAATTTAAAATGGTGAAGCCACTTTGGAAAACAGTCTTGCAGTTCTTCAAAATGTAAACCACAGAATTATCATTTGATTCAGCAATTCAAGTCATATGTATAGACACAATCTATGTCTATACAAAATCGTGTGCATGAATGTTCACAGTATCATTATTAACAACAGCCAACAAATGGAAGTAACCTAACTGCCCATCAAATGCTGAATAGATAAATAAAATGTGGCATATCCATTCAATGGGATATTATTTGGCCATAAAAAGGATTGAAATACTGATACATGCTACAGCATCCATGAACTTTGAATATATTATGATAAGTGGAAGAATCAGTCACAAAAGTCTAAATACTATCAGATTCCATTAATACCAAATGTCCAAAACAAGCAAACAGGAAGTAGATTAGCATGTGCTAGAGAGTTATGTTAAGGAGAATTGGGGAGTGATTGCTAAATGGGTTGGAGATGAGCATGGATTTTCTTTTTGCGATGATGAAAATTTTATGAAATTGTGGTGATGGTTGTGCAACTATGTGAATATACTAAAAACCATTGAAATACACACTTTAAGAAGGTAAATTGAATACTACTCTTTCATTTGAGGAACTATAACTCCATTACTATTAATCCATGTAGTGCAAGTGGAGATTCTTCACTGCCAGGTCCATGGAGAGGCCTTTGTCTCAGACTTGGCCAATTTAAACTTAGTATCCCTGAGGTCATAGGAATTGTTTCCAGGCTGGGCCAGGTTTTTAGGAGTGATTAACTGGTGGATTGCCAAAAACACTACCCTACATCCAGCTTTTTACTACTGTTGCTTTGTGATTTGGCTTTCTACATTCTATAAACTCACTTGATCATAAAATGGATTATTCCAAGTTGCTTTATCACCAATCCTTTCCTCTAATGCCCCAAACAGGTTATACCCCCCCCACACAAAACATACTTAAAGATTAGGAAGGAGTAACTCCTGTTGAGGAGGTTTTTTTTTTGAAACTTAAGAAACAAATTTTAATATATTTAGCAAATTGAAATTTCATGAGCAGAAAATTTGTTGATATCCTTCAACTAAAAAATAAAGTAGTATGTGCCAGAGAAAATGGGTAGTTTTGTCAAAGTGAATAGAGTAGAAGTAGAAGGTTAGGTTTCTTTGACAGGTAAAGCGAATTTTAAGACATTTAAGGGAACTATAAACCTAAAATAATACATGAAATACTGGATTAAATAACCTAACAAAAATAATAGAAACACCTGAATAGTTAAAACTATAAAATCACACGTATATGTGATTAAAGGTCATTAGGACTGAAAAAATGTAGTTTTGGAAAACTGGCCACGTGTATGGGTTCAAACCTTCTTCTGCCTCTCTGAAATTAGGCTGGCTTTCTACTTCAAACAAAAAGAAATTGGTATGGAATAAAAACTACAATTAACAGTCAAAAGTCTTGATTACAGTTCAGTTTCTGCACTTACGATATCACAGCAAGTTTCTAGGCTTCTAAGCCCTGTTTTGTAAAATGAGTAGGGGTGGAAGGGGGTAAGAGCTTGCTGAACTCTAAAATTCTGTGAATAGTGCTTATGAATTTACATTTAGAAGGGATTTTAATGACCGTGGATTCACCCCCTCATTTTATACATGTGGAAACGGAGACACAGAGGTATTAACTGATTCATCTAAGTGAGTCATTGATGATTATTCCGAAACTGGCTAGCAAATTGTCAGAAACAATTGTTGAAGACTTGATCCAAAGGGTAATAACAAAATGCTTCTCTCTCACTTTTTCTCCCCCAAATTTTCAGCCATTGCTGCCCTCATCACTTCATTCCAGAGGAAAGGGAGCAAGTATAAATGTAGAGGAGAACAGAGCAGAGAAGAAAATCTATAGCAGGAGGAAAAGGGGGAAGTTGGGGAGAGTGCATCCTCTGCCTTAATATCATATTGAAGCTCTTTCCACGGAAGTGGAATAGTTTTACCTTACTCCCCCTCATTCAATATTCAAATTGCAACTTTTTTTTTTTTTTGCTTCATAAACACATTTTTTTGATGGTGCTAGATAAACAGCTCTTAGGAGAGGTATTTTGAATTGCACTTGCATGTAATGCCTTCAACTTGGCTTATCTTGAAATCCAGCTGGAGTGAAAGGCTATAAATACATTCCAAAACAATCTTCAGATTTGTAAAGGTGTTTAAAACAAAGATTTATACTTTTCCTTTCTTGACAAATCACTGAATCACTAAGATGTTCTGTAACCACTGAAGAAGTTTCTCCTCTAATACTCAGCCCTCCTCTTCTTTTATTATGTACTGGCTACTTTTCAGAGATTAATGTTCTCAACTGCCAGAAAACTTTGCTTTTTGATATTTTGTTATTATCTCATCCGAGGAAGAGTATTCCCTCTCTTATGCCAGCTGCTCAAAAATTGACCAAATCCTCCATCAGCACTGTATTACCTCACCGTTACCAGTAGGGGGCACCTGAGGATTTTTAACCCAACCTTTTAAACACTTTCTATTTCAAAGAAGCCACATTGGTCAAATTAGACTTAGTCTTCACCCTTCTCTTCCACCCAAGCTAGCTTGTGATTTCCCAATCAAAGAATATCAATAACCCCGTAGCCTGGAACCTAAGCCCTCTGTGATCTAACAATTGGTGAAGTCCTGCTTCGCTGCTTCTCTTTCTGTATCAAATGTATCATGTTTCCTTGAACCCTTTGAACTTTGCACTCTGTTATTTTTTTCCTTAGCCTGAGGCACTGCCCTGAGTTCTCATGATCTGTTGCTATCACAGTTCAATTGTCACCTTTCTATGATCCCACCACTCAGAAATAATGGATTCTTAGTTATATCATTGAACATTGTTTGAAAGTCAGAAGCTCTGCTTAAAAATGCTTATCAGGAGTTTATTTCCATTTAAACAAAATGGGACAAAAAGTGTAATATGTTTATTTATATCAAGCCCCAAACCCCCAATCAATATCCTAAACTGTTGCTAAAATAAAGCAAAATGTCTATGAATAATCAGGAAAAGATCACAGTAGGATATAAAATACTTAAATAGCAGTTTTTATTTGTATGAAATATGCATAAAATCTTTAAAACTTGTTACTTAACTATCTTTACAGTATTGAGTGGCAAATAACACAAAGCATTAAGTAGACTTATGCATAGTCCAGAGAAAAATTATATTAAAAAAGTCAATTTTCTGTGTGAAATGTTACTCACCAATTATAAATTTAAAGCATGAAGAAAGTTGTAACAGCTTTTGTTTATCACTGGTGGTGGAAGGTGGTAGTGCTAACAAATGACGTAATTATGAAGAAATTTCAGGCATACCATCAGACTCAGAAAAAAGTTATTGTTATGCTCCATTAGTTTGGTTCCACTGGAGAAGCATTAAATAGGAGTTTGGTCAAAGTTTTAAGATGAAACATTTTGTAAAATGGAGCTTTGCTTATACTTCAATGGCTCATGCTAATTTTTTAATGTAGCGCCCCTAAGAGACTATAGTCTAGTTTCAAAAGAAAGCTTTCTCATCATTTTGCCATACTGGTTATGGCACCAACTTGTATGTGTGATTCAAATACTTATTGTATTTGAATGTAACGTGATAATTTTTCCTACACAACCTGTTTGTCGAAGGTGTTGTATTGCATTTTGAAGAATGTAAATGTGAATTTTTCCTATATAAATATTTTCTATAATTGAGATCAGCAAGCTTCTTCTATAAAGGGCCAGGTAAGCATTTGAGGCTTTTGGGGCTATACATCTCTGTCACAACTACTCAACTTTATTGCTGTAGCTTGAAGACAGTCATTGACAATGTATAAAGAAATAAGCCTGTCTGTGTGTCAGTAAGACTTTATTTGTGCACTCTGAAATTTGAATTTCATGTAATTTTCATATGTTATTATTCTTTTGATTTTTTCAATAATTTAGAAATGTAAAAAACTATTCTTAGCTTGTGGGTTACAGAAAAGCAGGTGGACTGAATGCTAGCCCAGGGGCTGTAGTTTAACTACCCATATCCTATAAAAACCTTATATTAAAAATAAATGGATATTCTACCAGGAAAATGTTAACCAGGGAGGTGTTTTGAGGCATTAAGTCCTTCTTCTTTCTCTGAATTTTTATAACTTGTACTTATCACATGACACTAATTTCCTAGTGTGGTCTATTTAATTTATATAAATTTAACAGTGGACATATTTTAGCAACAGGTTTACAGTAGAAATTTTTTTACAGGAAATCAATGTAAGGTATATTTTGCATATTTGTTCTTTATTAGATTTCATATATTTACCTGTACATTATGATTTATAATACTGTAAATTAAGCTGCATATATTGTACTTAATGAATGATTTATGAGATTTTCAAGGTAAATTTATAGCACATTTTTTGTCACTGCCTAAGAACTAACTTGGGATTCTAAACCTTGTATGAACTGAAATAAGCTGCTGCAACCAACTTGTATTAAAATTATTTAAAAGTTATTATCCGCCCCTCAAAATGTGTGTAAATTTCAAACTACTCAAGGGTAGACACCTAAATTATTCTTTCTATTCCTTGGATGTAGTATTCAACCACTATTTAATGGCTGAACATAATCCATGGGTGCGTATGCAATGAGAAAAGGAACTTTTTCACTGCAATCGCTCCTAGATTAAGTGAGTCTTCAGTCATTTGCTCTATCTACCTAGATGTGCAATGCAAATAGCTTTAATGCAACATTCATATTCCCCTAGAGTTAATGAACATTTGATTTTTATGAGGTCTAATTCATTGGACATCGATAGTCAACTTTTAATACACTTAAGCATTATTGCAAAACAAGATAATATTGTACTTTTTGTATTTGAACAGCAAGGTCATTTGACTGGTGTAGAGGAATTAACTCAGTAGATTAACCTGAAATATATCTATAATTGGGTGGTAATAGGGGCTGCTCTCTATTATTCACATATTGGAACAAGATCCACACAAGGCAATTTCCCTCATTCTAATCATTTGTCTACATTTGGTTCTATGACAAACATAATAATTTGAAGTAGCCATGGAGAAGGCAAAGAACAGCCAGAAGGAATGGAAAAGGATGAATAATGGACTTGGGAAGAATCACATGAAGCTGACTCTCATCAGAGAACAATGAGACATTGTGGTATTGCTGTCAACTTTTTACTAAGAAATGTGGAATTCCAAGAAGCTGGAGTCTACTGGGTAATATGTGAATAATAAGAAGATTGGTCACTTTGGCTCAGAAATAATTTCATTTAATGATGTAACAAAGTCAATAGGTCATGTGAGTTATGTTACCTGACATCAAACTGATCTCTTTTAGTTAAGAGCAAAGTATTGACAGAGACTATTAAAGATGCATGACTCGGATCCTTGTTCAGAGTTTTGAGGTGCTAGAAATATCAACTTGGTATCGTTCTGTTTTCTCTCCTCTCCCAGAAAGGGCAAGCCTGTGACCAGAACTACCAAGAGTAAATTTGGGCAGACTAGTTAAAAATTTCTCCAGGGGATTTGTTTTAATATGCAACAAACATACTTTTTTTTCTTTTTGTTAGGACTGGACTGCTTTCTAGACTAGTTTGCCCCAGTAATTTGTCCTGAGTTCCTCTTCCCCTTCGGTGGGATGTGACCCCTTCTTCTCTGTGCCTTGGGTCCTTGTTCCATGTTGGTGGATTTATCTAAGTTAGTACAAGTCTTATGGGAACCAAGGTATGGTCCAGTTCATACTGCTTTGTTGTGGGGTGTTTTCTATAGCCCTCTTATCCAGCAGAACCTTACCATAGATTTCATCTACCTTTGTTCTCTGATTTTGAACTGCCAGGGTTAGGGGTACTAGTGACTAAATTACAGTGGGCTGAGTGGACCAGTGCTCAACATTTTAAAATGTTAGCACCTTCCCTTTTATTTTCTGATTGTACATAAAGGGAATACCTGTGAAGCATGTTTAGCGTGTGTACTCTGCACCGATGCTGCAGATTCCTATTTTATCACTCAGTATATGTTGCATAATTGCTTCTTCACCAGGTTTTCTCCCACACTAGACAAAATGCTTCTTGCTGGCAGAATAATGTCTTCCTCTTTATAGTCCCAGCATCTGGCACATGGGCATGGGTCATGTAGGTACATAATACTTACTAAACTCTTATTTCATGGTTCTAGTTGATGTTCATCATAATAAGAACTCCTACTATTCATGGATTTACATTAACTCTAAGGGAGGATTTTATAATAAACTGTGTCAACATATTCTCACTTCTTGCTCAAGTTCCATTCCTACATAGTGATATGTGTGGAAAGGGAAACTTAAAAAAAAATTGTTAGTTAAAAAAATGGCCATGTCAAATTTGCCAACTGCTTCTGTTACATATGGGTGGGTATTTTTTGTTTTAGGAAAAGAAACTTGAATGGTTTCTTTTACTTATGTGGATGTGAAGTGATTAGTCATTTTTTTTTCTTGGGGGAATATATATCAGCCTTCCCCAAGTCTCTTAATATGTTAAGCTCAAAATATGTTAGAGGAAAGCTAGGGGAGGTGAGAAAATTTACGTGGGAGTTAAGTAGTGTTCGGGAGGAAAGATATATAGACATTGGATGAAGTGCGTTTTACTTGAGATTAAACATCATTAGAACTTTTGATGGATTCAGGGGATCAAAATTCAGAGAAATTGTCAGGAAGTGGACACCAGGGGCCCCAAAGAGGCTCCAAATGGACTTCATCGTGGGGTATCTAACAGGTTGTTTGGGCCCAACGTCAGGGTCTAGGTGGTCCCAGATAGGGCTGGATACCCCTGGCTTTATAGATAACACTTGAAGAAAATGGCCCCGTGTGTGTGTGTGTGTGTGTGTGTGTGTGTGTGTACAAATGTTACAAAAGGATTTGTGTTACTAAAGGGCTGTAGTAATGGTTGTCCACCCTGATGCAGAGACACACACAGAAAAACTTCTGTCTTCTAGCAAGAGAGGAGAGGTGAGTGGATTCTTTTATTACTCAGTCTTCTGTGAGCTGGAATCCCCTAGGCTTCTGAACTCCTAGAGTTTGGTGGCAATGAATGCCCCAGTCATTATAGGGCATCTGTCAACACACTAGGACTTCTAGGCTCCTAGAATGCCATGTTGAGGGGTTGGCAAGTCTTGGGTCACCAATGAACTTCCAGTGGGAGCAAGCGTGGCATCTGGTAGCTGGGCTGCTTGTTTCTAACACTTATCACATGTGCCAGTAATATTTGTGTCAGCAGAGGTGGCACAGTTCAAGGGACTGTGGACATGGGCTCTAGATCCAGATGGTGTATGACTCCTACTCTAGGCTTCAGGTTCTTCACAAGCAAAATGGACACGATGATAGCCCCTGTCTCATAGGTTTGGTATAAAGAATAGATACATCAATACACATGAAAGACTTACAACAGTGCCTGTTGCAAAGCAGCACACAGTAATGCTAAGTAGGAGTAGTAAAGAAAAGGAACCCTATAGAGAATTGACCAGATTTCCTCCTTTTCTTCACAAGTATCTAGACTCACACCTGAGTCTAAGTGGTTTCACAAGGATGACACAATGGGGGGGGTGCAGGCAGGTAGGTTCAATATATAGTTATTTAATTTGATTATTAAAAAGAAGGTGAACACCACTTTTTACTCTAATTTTTCAAAGTTGAACATGAGTATTTTCATATTGCCATGTAGGTGTCCTTGTCAGTTTACTTCACACCAAATTGTCTTTTCATCTGATATTTCTGTCAGGCCACAACCTTCCCCCAAACCAACCCAGCTAAAAAAATCTGGACCCTGCTTTGAATCCCTTTTCTTCCTTGGTTTCATCCAATTAGAAATGAAAAGTTCTCAGTTTTCCCTCTGTAATGATCCTTGACTCCACATTTACCTCTCCTTTCTCATCTCTATTTGTCTCATCCAGTCCACACATACTCCCGATGGGCTGCACATGCTCGAGTGCCACAGGACAGAAATAGATTTTATGAGCTTGTGTTCAGTTGAGAGTAAACAGGGCTGTACCCTGGCAAAACTTGAAGTAGGTAAAGTTTAGCTTTGGCATCTCACTCTTTGCCAGTTCTTCCCAGAGGTGAAAAAGCTGACGTGGCTTCTGGCCAGAACTGCTCCTCAGAAAAAAATTCGCCATGAATTCAACACTAGTTAATGGCTTCCCGCTGCAGAGAGAAGACTAGAGGCTGGAACTGGCACTCAGCTTCTCTGCAACACCATTTGCTTCACGAGGATAGGATTATAGCTGTCATTTTACTCCTGCAGCCTAACTATATTTTAGACTAATGGGATGGAGTAACAGGAAAGATGAAACTATCAGAGTCCAATGTCTTTAGAAAGAGATTTGAGATTTGACTTCCTTGGCTGACGCGGGTGTGGCTTCTATTATAGGAAAGATATTTAATGGGGATCTTTCCTACACTATTCCCACCCTGCTCTCTACACTTCTCCATGCTCTGGACTGGAACTTTTGTTCTGTTCACTGAAATAGAAAGTAAAAACAGGAGAGAGCATTAACAAAACTTTTACAGTTCAGCACTGTTAACTGCACTCACAATAATGTGCAACCATCACCACCATTCATTTCCAAATCTTTATCATCCAACTATATAGAAAATATGTATTGGTATCAACTCCTCATTCCTTAACCCCAATCTATCTTCTGGTAACCTATATTCTAGACTCAAACTTTTTGAGTTTTCGAATTATAACTAATTCATAACAGAGAAATCATGCAAGATTTGTTCTTTTGGGTCTGGCTTATTTCACTCAACCTAATGTCCTCCAGGTTCCTCCATGTTTTTGCATGCGTCAGGACTTCATTCTTTTTTAAAGCTGAATAATATTCCATCGTATATGTTTGCCACATTTTGTTAATCCATTTACCAATAATGGATACTTGAGTTGCTTGCATCTTTTGGCAATTGTGGATAATGCAGCTATGAACATTAGTGTGCAAATATTTGTTTGAGTCCCTGCTTCCTGTTTTTCTAGGTGTATACATAGTAGTGGGATTGTCAGATCATGTGGTAGTTCTATACTTAGCTTCTTGAAGAACTGCCAAGCTGTCTTCCACAGCAGCTGCACCATTTTGCATTCCTACCAGCAAGGAATATGTGCTCCTATTTATCCATATCCTCTCTAATACTAGTAGCTGTCTGTTTTTTTTTTAATAGTTGCCATTCTAATCGGTGTGAAATGACACTGCATTGCAGTTTTGATTTACATTTCCCTAATAACTAGTGAAATTGAGAGACTTTTCATGTGCTTTTTAGCCATTTGTACTTTTTCTTTGGATAAATGTCTATTCAAGTATTCTATCCATTTTTAAATTGGGTCATTTGTCCTTTTATTGCTGAGTTGTAGGATTTGTTTAAATATTCTGGATTTTAAACACTTATCAGATATGTAGTTCCCAAACATTTTCTCCCATTGACTTGGTTGTCTTTTCATTTTTTTGATAAAGTTTTTGATTCACAGAAGTTTTTAATTTTGAGGAGGCCTCATTTATCTAATTTTTTCCTTTTAGTGTAATGTATAAGAAACCATTACCTACCACAAGATCTTGAAGATGTTTCCCTACATTTTCTTCTAGGAGCTTTGTGTTTCTGGTTCTTATATTTAGGTCTTTGATTCATTTTGAGTTAATCTTTGTATAGGATGTGAGATAGGGGCCCTCTTTCATTCTGTTGCATATGAAAGACATTTAATGTTCCAGTTCTCCCAGCACCATTTGTCAAAGAGACTATTCTTTCCCAATTGAGCGGATTTGGCGGTACTGTCAAGTATCAATCGGCTGTAGATTGGAGGGTCTATTTCTGAACTCAAAATTCTATTCCATTGATCAATATATCTATCCTTATGTCAATATCATGCTGTTTTAATTACTGTAGCTTTGTAGTATGCTTTAAATTCAGGAAGTGTGAGTCCCCCCAATTTCTTTATTTTTCAAGATGTTTTGGTTATTTGGGACTCCTTATTCATCCTAATAAAATTGGTAAATGGCATTCCCATTTCTGTAAAGTAGGCTATTGGAATTTTAACTGGGATTAAACTGAGTCTGTAAATCAATTTTGGTAGAATTGACATCTTAATGATGTTTAATCTTCCTATCTATGAAAACAGAATATTCTTCCAGTCATTTGGGTCCTCTTTGATGTTTTTAGCAATATTTTTTACTTTTTGGAGTGCAAGTTCTTTACAACCTTGGTTAAATTTGCTTTTTGATATTTGATATTTTTAGTTACTATTGTAAATTGAATATTTTCTCTTGATATCCTCCTCAGATTTCTCATTACTTATATATATAAGGACGACTGATTTTTACATTATTTTGAATGCTGCCATTTTGCTGATAAGCTCTAGTAGCTTTGTGGTAGATTTTTTTGGACTTTCTATATATATATGATCATGTCATATGCAAATAGGAAAGGTTTTACTTCTTCATTTCCAACTTGAAAGAGTTTTATTTCTTTTTCTTGCCTAACTACTCTAGCTAGATCTTCTAGAACAATGCTAAATAACCGTGGTGACAGTCTTGTTCTAGATTCTAAAGGGAAAGCTTTCAGTCTCTCACCACTGAGTTTGATGTTAACTGTGGGCTTTCATATATGCTCTTTATCATATTGAGAAATTTCCTTCTATTACTAATTTTGGAAGTATTTTTATCAAGAAAGGATGCTGCATCTTGTCAAATGCCTTTTCTGCCTCAATCAAGTTAGTCATGTGGTTTTCTCCCTTATATTTGTTAATGTGTTGTATTACATAAATGGGTTTTCTTGTGCTGAACCACCCTTGAATACCTGGGATAAAACCCACTTGATCGTGGTATATAATTTTTTTAAATGTGTGTCAGATTCAACTTGAAAGTATTTTGTGGAGGAATTTTGCATCTATATTCATTAGAGAAACTGGTCTGTAATTTTCTTTTCTTTTAGTATCGTTATCTGACTTTGGTATTAGAAGTGATGGTGGCCTCATAGAATGGGTTGGGTAGTGTTCCCTCTCTCTTTCTTGTAATGATTAGTAGAATTCCCCTGTGGAGGCTTCTGGTCCTGGGCTTTGCTTTGTTGGGAGTTTTTAAAAAATAAAAAAACATTTTTATTGAGAAATCTTCATACACATATAGTCCAACCATAGCACACAATCAGTGACTCACAATATCATCACATAGTTCTGTATTCATCACCATTATAATTTTTGTAAGCATTTGCATCAGTGCAGAAAAAGAAATAAGAAGAAAAAATAAAAAACCCATACATCCCATACCCCTTACCCTTCCCTCTCATTGACCACCAGTATTTTAATCTACCCAATTATGTTACCTTTTATCCCCTCTATTATTTATTTATTTTTATCCTTATTTTTTTTTTACTCATCTGTCCATACCCTGGATAAACGGAACATCAGACAAATGGTTTCCACAATCGCATGATCACGTTATAAAAGTATATGGTTATACAGTCATCTTCAAGAATCAAGACTACTGGAACACAGTTCAAAAGTTTCAGTTAATTCCCTCCAGCCACTCCAACATACCTAAAAAATTAAAAAGGAATATCTATATAATGCATAAGAATAACCTCCAGGATAATCTCTTGACTCTGAAATCTCTCAACTACTACAATTTTATTTTGTCTCCTTTCTCTCTTCCCCCTTTTGGTCAAGAAGACTTTCTCAACCCCATGATTCTGGGTCCTGGCCTATTCCCAGGTGTTAGACCCCTTGTTACCAGTGAGATTTACACCCCCTGGAAGTTGTGTCCTACATAGAGGAGAGGGCAGTGAGTTCATCTGCTGAGTTGGCTTAGAGAAAGATGCCACATCTGACTAATAAAAGAGATTCTCTGGAGGTGACTTTTATGCATAACTATAAGTAAACAGCTTCTACTTTGCAGGAATAAGCTTCATGAGGCAAGCCCCAAGATTGTGGGCTCAGCCTATTGCAGTTGTTGTCCCCACTGCTTGCAAGAATATTGGGAATTCCCCAGATGGGGAAGTTTAATATTTCCTCCATTCTCCCCAGTCCTCCAAGGGGACTTTGCAAAGCTTTTTTTATTCTCTGCCCAAATTACACTGGGGTATATTGGGGTAGTGCTCTAACCTGTACAAACCAGCAAGATCTTACTCTGTTGGGAGGTTTTTAATGACTGGCTCAATCTCTTATAGTTGATCTGTTGAGGTCTTCTATTTCTTCCGGAGTCAGTGTATTTTGTTTATAAGAACTTGTCCATTTCATGTAAACTGTCTACTTTGTTGACATACAGTTGTTCATAATATCCTCCTATGACCCTTTGTATATCTGTGGTGTCAGTAATAATGTCTGCTCTCATTTTATTTATTTGCATCTTCTCTTTTTTTTCTTTGTCAGTCCAGCTAAGGATTTGTCAATATTATTGATCTTCTCAAAGAACCAACTTTTGGTTTTGTTAATTTTCTATTGTTTTTCTATTCTCACCACACTGGCAGTGACTCTCCACAAAATGACTCAAAAGACCCTCCTGGTCCTTGCTACATTCTCTGCTGCAATGAGATACCCCAGGGTTCTCCTACTGCAGTCAAGTGCTGGAACGTGTCCAAAATCAAATCTCTGTGGAGGTTCCTCTGAGCACAATTCAGCAATGTCTACTTCTCCAGGGTGAAATCCACAGACACATCCTCAAAGGTCACTGAGTCTTTCCTTGGAGAGAAGGTACCTTTAGGGTATAAGTCCACCCTTCTCCATCTTTGGCCAAAGAATAAAGTTCTACTTTGTTTCATGACATCTTTCTTCCTTCTACTATGGGTCACATTTGAGAGAAGACTGGCCTCAAGGACCTGACCGAAGGAGGATCAATAACAACCCCGCAGTCTGGGTGGGCCTTGGGGCTGGTGGTATGGAGCCGACTCCCAAGAGGGCTCTTGGCTAGAGACTCAGGCACTGCACACCAAGCAGGGACAGGATGCCCAGGGCTGGCTCAGGCCAACTTGAATGCCTGAGAGGCTGGATCCAAGCCTTAGAGCCAGTGACCTGGAGACAAGCATGGAGGAGTCCCAGACCCTGAGCATAGCCAGTTTCCAATGGTCCCTGCTGCCTCCAGTCAGTCTCAGGCACCCAGCCCCACACACACTCACTATCTCCAACCTCCTGAGGTCTACATTTCCCCTTTTATCCACATTCAGATATGTATTTCTGTACTGTCAATTACATTCACAATGTTGTGCTAACATCACCACCATCCATTACCGAAACATTTCCATCATCCCAAATAAGAACTCAACATTTACATTTTAAGACTTAACTTCTTATTCCCTATCCATACTCTATCCCTTAGTAACATATATTCTATATTCTGGGTCTATGTGGACAGCTGCTTTCTTTCAGCTTCTTGCCCCCATAGTTTCCAATGAGAAATTTGAACTTGATCTAATTGAGACTTCCTTGTAAATAAGATGTTGCTTTTCTTTTGCAGCTTGAATTCTCTCCCTGTCCTTTGAATTTGATAGTTTTATCAGTATGTGACAAGGTGTATTTTCATCAAGATTGTCCTGTTTGATGTTCTCTTGGCTTCTTTGATGTGCATTTTCATATCTTTTGCTAGGTTTGGGTAGCAAAACCTTTTGTTATTTCTTTGAATATTCTTTATGTCCCTCTCTCTTTTTGTTTTTTTTTTGCTGGGGCTTCCATAATGCGTATAATGTTATACTCAATGGTGTCCCAGAGGTCCATTAGGTAGTTTTGTATTTTATAGTTCCTTTTTCTTTCTGCTTCTCAGCCTGACTCATTTCAATTGTATTGTCTTTAAGTTCACTGATTCTTTCTTCTGCCATCTCCAATCTGCTGTTAGATCCTCTTGGGAATTACTCATTTCAGTTATTGTGGTCTTCAACTCCAGTGATTCTTACTGGCTCCTCGAAAAAATTTCCGTCTGTTTATTGATTGTTCATTCATTGTTTTCTGATGTCCTTTAGCTCCTTCTCTGTATTTTCATAATTTTCCTTGAGAATATTGGCTGTTTTCCTGATACATTTTAGCTCTTTCTCTGTATTTTCCTCCATCTCCTTGAGCACTTTGCAAATAAATTTTTTATAATCTTTGTCTATTATGTCCACAGTCTGGTCTTCTTCATTGATGTTTTCTGAATTTTTATCATTTTCCTTAGGATGAGCCATCATTTCTTATTTCTTTGTTCTGTAATCTTTTATTGCATATTATGCATTTTAGTATTTAAAAATGTTAATTCTGGGATTTATTCCCCAAGATACCTGTTTCTTGAATTTATTCCAGCTGACAAATTTTCTTGAGCATCAGGAGCTAACAAAATCAAGCTAACCTGAGCAAAAACATCTTTCGTCATCTTTACAAATTGGCTTGACAATGTCTGGTGCTCTCTATCAGAATTCAGCCCTTCTATCAGGAAGGTCAGCTCAAGGCATATGCCAAGTGCAGGGCACTCCCTGTCTTTTCTGGGCCTGTGTTTTTTCCAAGATGGTGACCTTAAGAGTTCCTCTATTTATAAGAGTTTGAATACCTTCTTTACTTCCCAGGAAACAGACTTTCCTTTCCCAAATGTTCCACTGCAGAATTTAGAATAGGTAAACTTTTGCCTCAGGCAACCTGCCTCAATTGTTTCTTATACTACTTTTCTTATCTCAAGCTACTTATGCCTGGAGGACAAATTCTAGGAAGGGGTGCATGCTGGACAAGAATCTCCCAAGTTAGTCTTTTCCAGCTGAAACAAAACCAGAGACCCACAGTGGAGCATGGGCCAGCTTCAAATTGCCTTGGGAAGGGATGTAGAAGGGACAGAAAGGGTGCCAGGAATTTCTTCCACAGCTCCCCAATGCTGCACCTTCCTTAGCCAACACCTGCCCAACAAATGCAGCCCTTTAACTGTCCTCCAGAGTTTCTCTGAGAAGTGTACTATCTTTAATTCCCCTCTGCTGCTTTGTCTGGGGCATATAGAAATAATGACCTCCTTCAGAGCTTGGTCCCCAGCATTCTGAAGAAGCTAATCAAAAGCAGTGTTCCATGACTGGGTCACACTCCTCCCTCCCTGATTTTGGAGAACTGGATTTTTATGTTCCTTCCTTACTGGCACTGGCAAGTTGTGCCAGGATCTGAAACCTTACTTCTCCCTGCCATGAGAGTTGGGGATGGGTGATGGAACCCATCATGTGGAAAGTGCAATTTGCTGGTATTTGCTATAATTTATCAGCCTCTTTGTCTTATTCTTCTCTGGATGCTATACAGTGTTCTCTTGAACACTGGAGTTTTGAAATAGTTGATTCAGACAGTTCTTGCTTGTTTAATGGTTGTTCTCTTGGAGGGATGGATTCCTGGAGCTTTCAACTCTACCATCTTCCATGAGAAATTGATTTTAATTATAAAATTCTATCTAGTTAAGCAGTCACTAAGATGTATGGCAAAATGAGGATGTTTGACATAAAAATAACAGAAAATTAATCACCTTTTCTTTCAAAACTCTCAAGGATGTGTTTCAGTTTTCTAAAGTTGCTGGAATGAAATATACCAGAAGTAAGTGGCTTTAACAATGGCAATTTATTAGCTTACAAATTTACAGTTCTAAGGCATTGAAAATGTCCCAATTAAGGCATCAGCAGGATGTTTCTGTGAGTACCAGAAAACTTAATAAATAGTGCTTAAATAATTAAGAAGTTATTTGTCTGGTGAAATAAGAAGTCTGGGGGTTTCTGTTTAGGGCTGATATGGTGCATCAGTGATGCCATGAAGGAAACAGTTTCCTCCTTTCTTCCTGCTCTGCCTTCCTCAGCATGTCCAGCTTTCTGTCTGCAATCTAAGAAGGACAGATAGAACAGAAGAGATCACAAGCTGAATTCATGTCAGTGTCTTATGGACCAGAACTAAGAAGCATTCCTTTCCCTAGCTATGAGGATGGAAAACGAGGTCTTTATCTTTCCAACACCTACAGGAGAATGCAAGGGGATGGGAGGTTGGAATGAAGTTCCTCTACCTGCCATGGGTGTTTCTTTAGAAAGTGGCATTTGAACTAAGATCTTAAGGATGAGACGAAGTCAGCTACATAAGAGCCAGGAGAATATTATTCTAGGAGGAGTCCTCTTGGTGTGTTCAAGACAGGAAAGGAGATAAAAAACTGAAGCATAGTGTAGGAAAAGGAACATAACATGAGATGAAGCTTGAAAGGTAGTCAACTATCAGGCCATGCAAGATTTTAACCAGAAAAAATAGTAGAATCTGACTTAATATTTTATAGATTTATCAAGCTGTTATGTAAAGAATGGATTGTAAAGGGACAAAGGTAGAAGGAACAAATAACAGTTCAGTTAAGAAATAATGATGGCTTAGACTACATGGAGCAGAGGTGGAGATTGATTTGAGATTGTTTTATGTATCCGAATTTAGACATGTTCTTAATCTTCCACATTTCTGTGAATAGGAACTCTTGGAAATGTTTTTTAAATTAATATGTGGCTCAACTGAATGAGATTGGGCCTTAATCCAGATTCCTGGAGGGCTTCTCAAGAGAAAGAAACCAGAGAGAAAGTCATGTGGAGGAGCCAGAAGCCAGAAGTCATTGGAACTCCAAAGAGAAAGGAGAGGACATTGACATGTGATTCGAGGCAGGGAGACTAGTCAAGGAATATATGGATCACTGCAGCCAGCATCAGAATGTCACAGAGTTTGGGGATAAAGCATTGCCTTGCTGATACCTCAATTTTGAACTACTCCTAGCTTCAAAACCATGGGCCAATAAATTAGCAATGTTTAAGCCAACCCTTTATGTGTTATTTGTCATAGTGGCCTGGAAGGCTAAGACAGAGATGTATTTTGGTCATAGAGCATTCCTTCGACTTTTTGATCAATTGGATACAGAGGGAAAAGGAAAAGGAAGAATCAGGGATGATTCCAGGGACTTTGATTTTGCTTCAGGGTAGATCATGCTGCTATTTACAGAAATTGGAAAGACTTGCAGTGGACCAAGTTTAGAACAGGGAATGGAGTAGAATCTAGAAATCTATTTTAGATATGTTAAGTTTACAATGTTCATTAAACATACAGAGTGGGGGAGGAGCTCAGTCAAGAAGTCACAGTTAGATTAAAAAAATTTGGAGTCATCAACATATACATATTTTTCCAAGCCATGGAATAAGCATATCATTTAGAATTGTGGTGATAACCACCAGAAAATTAAAAACAGAATTAGCTAAAAATGATTTTTCTCTAGGGAAAGGAATTGAGGTTTGTGGGTTTGGTGGGGCATTCTAGCTTTCCACTTGGTATTGTGTCATTTTTTGAAGTTTTTAATTTCATGTATATCTTTTAATTTCATATATATTTTTAACAAATAACCAGAATGTGAAAGTACAAAGATACAGAAGGAAAAAAGGCATGGCATAAAAACCAGATGAAAATGTATGCTTTATTATATTCACTTCACACTTTTCTTACATTGATCTAGTTATTCATGATAGTGGAAGAAAGTTATTTCACAAGCACAAACTCAAATGTTCAGTTTTAACAAGATTCAAGTCTCACATCTGGTTAATTTTATTTTTAATTTTTTTGGAAATGGAAGTTTTAATGAGAGCTGATAGTTGTTTTCCTTTCCACAAGTAGACACAATGAATGATGTCATACACCGCAGATGATGGGGCGGGGGAGGGGGAGATACAAAGGAACTGTTTTCCAAGCTTCTTTATTGATGAGGACATCTGGAAATGGCAGTATTTATTCTACCTGGTATCCCATTAAGATAAAATTCACAAATAACAAATAGAAAATAGATTAAACAAATCAATAA
The DNA here is from genome assembly GCA_004026745.1 of Myrmecophaga tridactyla. NCBI lineage: Eukaryota > Metazoa > Chordata > Mammalia > Pilosa > Myrmecophagidae > Myrmecophaga > Myrmecophaga tridactyla. The sequence goes on from PVIY010005763.1 coordinate 40,181, forward strand.
TATTCTCTATCAACCCACTGGATTTTTAAGTTACAAGAATTCAGCAGTCGCTATTTGAGTTGGGTATCTGTCCCTTGCAATAAAATGAATTGTGATGCTACTGTCCCCCACATACAAATCCTCTGCTTCCATCAGATTTTCTCACTGTAAGCTGAATACGCATGTGTTTTCTTTGCTGTGAATTTTAGCTTAGGTCATGATGTCTTTGGACTCTCAAATTTATTGTAAAACTTTGCAATCTCTTTCTTTGAATTTTCATCCATCATGTCTCAGGTGAAGTCTTTCCTAAGTCAGCCTTCACTGACAGTCTTCACTGCCTTCCTCTGAATTCATTGCATTTATTTCCTCTGCCAGTAAATGGACATATAATCCAAAATTGCCTCATGACACTTTTTGAGTTATAGTTTTGTATTGTTACTTAACTTATGTGTGTGCATCTAAGTTAATTTTTATGTTCATTGAGGAAAGAAAACATGTATTATATTTCTCTGTATCTTTCTCAAAGATTGCCATAATGATAAGGACATTAAAAGAGCTTGATAAATATTTGTAGTCTATATTTCAGAATGAATTGGAAACAATACCATTATCCTGAATAGAACAGCACTTCTCAAACTTTTTGGTATCAGACTTCTTTATACTCTTAAAAATTACTGAGAACCCCAAAGAGCTTTATTTATCAATTGATATTGACTATATTAGAAATTAAATGAAGAAAATTAAAAATATTTATATATCAGGTAATTTAAAAGTAACGGTAATAAATCTTTACATGCTGTGTTGGCTTAGGGTTATATACCCCTGAAAAACATACTCTTAATCTTAATCCATTCCTGTGGGTGTGAACCCTTGTCAATAGGACCTTTTAATGATGTTTCTTCAGTTACAGTATGGCCCAATTGAATCAGTTACAGTATGGCCCAATTGAATCAGGATGGGTTTCAGTCATATTAATGAAGTTCTTTAAAAAAAGAATGAAATTCAGACACACAGAAAGAGCCACAGGACAAAGCTGGAAGTCAACAGAATTCAGACAATCTAGGAGAGGCCACCGTGTTCAATGTCATGTGACAGAAAAGCCAAGGACCAAGAATTGCCAGCAGCCCACCCTAGAATGCCACAGTCTTCTGAGAGAAAGCAGCACCTTGTTGACAACTCGAGTTTGAATTTCTCCTAGGCTCTAAACCATAAGCAAACAAAATTCCATTGTTTTAAGTCACCCCATTGCATAGTATTTTTTTCAGCAGCCAGGAAACTAAAATGAACCTTAACATATGTTACATACCATATTAGTTTCTGAGGGTCGCCATAACTAAGTACCACAAAATGAAAGTGGCTTAAACAAACAAAATTTATTCTCTCACAGTTCTGGGTGCTAGAAGTTTGAAAGCAAAGAGTCATAGAGCCATGCTCTCTCTGAAGCTAGGGAAGAGAAAACTCTAGGGGTGAAATCTTCTTTGTCTCTTCCAGCTTCTAGTAGTTCCAGCAATCTTTGGAGTTCCTTGGCTTGTAGAAGCATTGATACAATCTCTTTACATGGTTTCCTGCTCCCTTTGTGTCTCTGTCTTCACGTAGAGCTCTCTTCTCCATGTCTCTGTAACTGTGTCTCTGCTCCTCTTCTTATAGGGACACCAGTCATATTGGGTTACAGTCCATCCCAATTCAATATGACTCATCTTAACTTGATTGCATCTATAAGCTATTTCCAAATAAGGTCACATTCATTGTACCAGAGGTTAAGACTTCAACATATATTTGGGGGGACACGTTTAACCCATAGCATATACTTTATATGAAAATCATTGTATTTTCCAAAATACCATTGTTTTATATTTTACACATTTCTTTAATGCCTGACTAATAGATGACAGCTCATATCTGCTTTGGCATTCAATTTGTTATACTCAAAGAGGTTTAGGTTGAAATATATCAAGAAAATCTGGTCTCACACAAGCATGTTGGAAAAGAAAGGAGGATTTAAATAGCCTTTTCAGATAGTCACGGATATTCTTCTGTGAAACTACACTAAAATTCTACAAGGGGTAGTTTCTTAAAGGATATTTGCAATGTGGAAACAATTTTTATCACTGAACATTCTGTACTCTATTGCATTAAAATCCACTGGTCTAGCTTGTACTTTGAATGGACCTTTTACTCATGCATGGGTCATTTGGAAAGTATTGGTTCACTGAGTTATGCAGATCCTCCAGATGCTGACACATTTCATTATACAGTATCGAAAAGTCACATTTGTTAATAGCACTAGTAATCTCATCAGAAAAGGTTTTAAACATTGGGAAGCTGTCAAACTGACATTGTTAGATACAAGTTTTCCATAATTCTAATTTTTGTCCTGAAATTTCAGATTTTATCACTGGGAACAAATTACTATCAGTTGTTTTCTTGGTGTGACAGGCTTATTTCATTCATTAAAAATAACCTATTGAGATATTAGTACACTCCCAATGTTACGCAACCACCCTCTATTTAGTTCCAACACATTTTCATTACTCTGAAGTAAAACTTCTTACCTTTTAAGCAGTTTCTCCTCATTCCCATCTCCCCCCAGCCCCTGACTAACACTTATCTGCATTATGTCTCCAATAAGAACCAACAATGATAATGATGACATATTCATTTGTGAGAGGAATGATTCTACTTGTGAATAGATAAATTATGTCTAAGTGATTTATTTAGCAGGATGATGACTTTTAAAATATAATTAAAATATATTTAATAATTTAAATATATTTAAAAACTTTTAAAATATAATTTAAAAATATGGTTTCATCATTAGGAAATTGTAAAATTAATTTTTGGATCAAATTTAATGAATCGCTAGATAACCTAATAAAAGAAAAGAAAAATAAAGATACATTTCATTGTTTTGTGTTTTTCAATACATGAGTTATAATTAAGTTGTGGGTTTTAAAATCAGTTTAATGCATTGATATTAGGACTAGAAAAATATTGAGGGCAGTGAAACTATTCTGTTTAATATTATAATAATAGTGGACACATGATCCTACACATTGGTGAAAACCCATAGAACTGTACACACAAAGAGTGAAGTATATATATAGACTTTAGTTACTAATAATAAATCAGTATTTGTCCAGTAACTGTAACAAATGCACCATGCTAATGGAGACGCGATAGAAATCATAGGACTTTGGCAAAAAAACAAAACAAAACAAAACAAAATCTTGGTCTCAGAAAATATAACAAAGAGAAGACATGTTTTAAACATATTTAGAAATTAAAAAAATATATTTTATTATAATCCTAAGGAAACTTTTATGAGAGCTTTTTACCTGAGGAAACTATTTTTCTTATTTTTAAGGCAAAAATCCAGTTCAGTAGCTAATTTTTCTTGAATTCAGAGCCTCTGGGATGAAAAAAGCATTTATCAACCAATGACTGTGTTGGATTAGCTAGGAATAAAGGCTGACCACTTCTTTTATGTTTGAAAGAAACATGCACACAAAATTGAAGTGACCTACTGGTAAAAAGTAAGTTATAATTTATATTTACACGTATTTTAAATAGAAAAGACTCTTGTGCTATGTAAATGCAAACATAGTGGTTTTATTGCACTAAGTACCCAAGCTTAGATTAATTACAGATAGAAACATACAGCTGAATGTTAACAAGAGTCATTTCAAATGATTAGACTAAGCTAGAAAATGGAAATTATATTGATTTACTATTATCGAAAAGAGATATTACCATCCCAATTCTCTTGATTTATTTATCCTGGTTTTAAATTGTTACCTCAATTAAACAGCTTTTAATTTTCTTTTAATTTTCAAAATATGGTGAGAACAATTTCTTCAATTATTTTTAGAAATCGACAGCAAATAGCTCAAGGTAGTGCAGTCCTAGACTTTTAACCTAGTTAATTGGCCCAAATAAGTATATTTATTGTTTGGCTATTAGATTGTGAATCCACTCATGATCTAATGTGCCTTGTGGGGTGAATTGGAAAGTGATTTGGATTAACATAAATCAGGGAAGCTGGCCTCAGAAGACACAATGATATGTTTTGATCAATTTAACTTAGGTTCAACAGTTATTCTATGTATAAATGATATAGGAACCCATCAGATTGTTCAGAATAAGCAATATCCAAAAGAAAATTAAGAATAAACTATAAAAAGACATTCTTCATTTGATATTAGGACTAGAAAAATATTTGACCTGGCGGTTCACACAGCCAAACAGTCATGAATGACTAAAAAGTTGCTGAGAGATCCCTGATGACTGCCAGCGAATGATGTGCTTGATTGTCTTGGATAGCTCCTCATGTTTATTAACATTTTGGGAAGCAAATATTCATGGCCAAAAGCAGTGGTGAGTTTTTCCAAGGTGTTTGTTGGCTCTCACTATAGATGGCTTAGCTTAGGACACTAGTTCTCTTGATATTTGGCAAAATACAAAGAAAACTATTTAGCAGATAAAATTGTTCTGCATTTTTTCTATTATGTGTTTATATGTTTGGCTGCAATTGATATGTTTACCTGCTCTGAGGTAATTTATTTATTTATTTAAATAATAAACTTTATTTTTAGAGCTGCCTTAAGTTTACAGAAAAAATTTACAGAAAGTACATTAAGTTCCCATTATCTCCCAACCCCCACATTAGTGTGATACATTGGTTACAACTGATGAACTGATATTGATCTATTAGTAGTAACAAAAGTCCACAGTTTACACTACTTCTTTCTTTGTATGCACAGTTCTAAGGGTTTTGACAAATGTATAATGCATGTATTCACTATTATGGTATCACATAGACTAGATTCACTGTCCTAAAAACACCCTGTGTTCGACCTATTAACTCCTTCTCCCCATCCTATTGCCCCAGCCCATGGCAACTATTGATCTTTTTACTGTTTCTATAGCTTGGCCTTTTCCACAATGTCTTACAGTTGGAATCATATCATGTAGCCTTTTCAGACTTGCTTCTTTCACTTAGCAATATGTATTTAAGGTTCCTCGATGTCTTTTTTGTGGCTTTATATCTCATTTCCTCTTATTGTTGAATAATAATCCACTGTAAGGATATGCCACAATTTTTTATTGACCTGTGGAAGGATATCTTGCTTTCAATTTTTGGTAACTATGAATAAAGCTGCTATAAGAATTCACATCCAGATTTTGCATGGAGGTTAAATTTTCAACTCCTTTGGGTAAACACTTAGGAATGCAATTGCTGGATCATATTGTAGGCCTATATTTAGCTTTGTAAGAAACTGCCAAAGTGGCTTTCCAAGTGACCATACTATTTTGGGCTAATTTTTCTTTAAATGTTTTGGTACTAATTAAAATACTAAAAATAAGGCAAATAGGTAAAATAAGTCACAGTTTTCATTTTGGACCCTGACTAAACCAGCATATGGACAAATAAATCTTTCTCTATTTTTATCTTACACATGGGAGCAAGGCCAGGATTAGCGAGAGGGGTGTCTCACACTTGCTCAGGTGCAAGATTTGAAATGGGTTATGGCTCCATGCCAAAAACCCCTCTACAGAGTCTGAGTATTACTCTACAGGCGTGGAGTTTAGCTAGGATTTCTGAATCAAAGGAGTGATGTGATCAAATCTTCCTTTTAGAACTGCTCTTTCCCCAAAACTGATTGACATGATGACAAGAGTAGGGAGTAGCAGCCATTACATACCATGAACATTATGTCAAGGAATTTCCAGTTGAGTTAGCACAGATGCGACTAGATTAAAGGACCTGCCAAAGACTCCAAATCTTCCTAAGAAGGTAGTGAGGTAGTGCGGCCTCTGCAGGAAATGAGGAAATTCTGAACTATCACTTTAAGGCCATCTAACTTGAAGGGATTAGCATTAATTCTTGGCAAACGTAAGCAAGGGCAAAAAAGGGACAGTTCTTCTCAGAGCTCTTAACAATAAACTTACTTAAAGACACACTCAGATAACAAGGAGAGTCCTCGAAATAAAAACTCATAACCTATAAATCATGATAGAAAAGGACTGATGTCAAACCCCAAAACCGTTGAATGAGCCAAGTATACAACTGTTGTATTTACAAAATTAAACAACATAATTTTAAAAGACAATATATTTTAAATTAATCCCAGATTATAATAAAAATGGTCAGATTATAACTGAAAAGCAAAACAATACCAAGGAGAGGACATGAATAGCGAAGGAAGTATAAATATGCTAATTATCTCATTTTATTACTGAAAGAGAAAATAATTGCTTTTCATATTGACATTGATAGAGATCAATGGCTTGCTTTTAAGACCTCATAATAAACAGCATATATGCCTTCCAAATTACTAGAGGGAAAAAATATGAATAAATATATGGACCATATAGCGGAAGACTGTTAACAAAAGAAATGGCAAAGAGACAAAGCATAAAATTACATGTCTTATGATACTACATGTAAATAGGATTCATCAATGAGGTACTGTTCTAGTTTGCTAGCTGCCAGAATGCAATATACCAGAAACGGGATGGCTTTTAAAAAGGAGAATTTAATAAGTTGCAAGCTTACAGTTCTAAGGCTGAGAAAATGTCCCAATTAAAACAAGTCTATAGAAATGTCCAATTTAAGGCATCCAGGGAAAGATACCTTGGTTCAAGAAGGCCAATGATGTTCAGGGTTTCTGTGTTAGTTAGATTCAGTTGTCAACTTGGCCAGGTGAGCATACCTAGTCTTGTTGCTGCAGACATAAGCCAATGGTTCCTGAACCTCATCTGTTGCTCATTACATCTGCAGTCGGGTAGGAGGTGTGTCTGCTGCAATGATTGACGTCTGACTTAATTGGCTGGTGCTTAAATGAGAGAACGCAACGTAGCACAGCCTAAGCAGCTTGGCATTCCTCATCTCAGCACTAGCAGCTCACCCCAGGCCTTTGGAGATGGAGAAAGAAGTCACCCCGGGGAAAGTTGTTGGAACCCAGGGGCCTGGAGAGAAGACCAGCAGAGACCATCCTGTGCCTTCCACGTAAGAAAGAACCTCAGTGGAAAGTTAGCTGCCTTTCCTCTGAAGAACCAACAAAATAAATCCCCTTTTATTAAAAAATCCAATCCGTCTCTGGTGTGTTGCATTCCGGCAGCTAGCAAACTAGAACAGTTTCTCTCTCAAGTGAGAAGGCATGTGGCAAATACAGTCAGGGTCTCTCTCTCATCTGGAAAGGCATGTGGCAAATATAGCATCATCTACTAGCCTTCTCTCCTGGCTTTCTGTTTCATGAAGCTCCCCAGGAGGCGTTTTCCTTCTTCATCTCCAAAAGTTGTTGGCTGGTAGACTCTCTGCTTCATGGTGCTGTGGAGTTCTCAGCTCTCTCAGATTCTCAAGCATTCTCCAAAATGTTCCTCTTTTATAGGATTCCAATGAACTAATCAAGACGCACCCAAATGGATGGAGACTCGTCTCCACTTAATCGAGTTTAACAACCACTCTTGATTGAGTCACATCTCCAGGGAGATGCTCTAATTACAGTTTCAAACATACAGTACTGAATAGGGATTAGAAGAAATGGCTGCCTTTACAAAATAGGATTAGGATTAAAACATGGCTTTTTCTAGGGTACATACATCCTTTCAAACTGGCACAGGTAGGATGGGGAAGAGGAAATGATTAGCAAATTCTGTTTCAGGCTTGCCCCCAATCTCAGGTATCCTTTCAGGGGACTTTATGCAGGTCCTAATTCCACCAATAGAATATATCTCCTGTTTCTCTTACACAGGAAATTCTTTTTAGAAAGTCACTAGACACTCTCTCATTTCATTTTAAATCGATTATCCAGCTTCTTTTCTTCTTTCAAAAATATTTTAGTGTTTTTATCCACTTATCAACTGCTAATGGCTTAGCTGCGGCAATTTATCAGATCATTGCTCAAGAACAAGTGAGAATAAGATAGCATCCTGGCATGGCCCATATAAGCATTGGCACCAAAGAATTTAGAATAGTGATTTTCTTGCTGAAATTTTCACTTGTCTTTTATAAAATGAGAAAATAAGAAAAATATAGTGATTTCTAAAATGGTTAAATGTACCTGTTCATTTCCTGCATAATGGATGGCTAATATTTTTTGGTGTTGAAAGTTTCTCTATTTTAAGAAATGAGTCATTTTGGGTAGTGATTTGTTTTGTGTGTGTCCGTACTTGGCACAATAAACTTTTGTAACACTATGCTGGTTCACCTTTTAAATAAATATATATGTATGTGTGTGAGAAAGTATGTAAGTGTGTATATATATATGGAGAGAGAGAGAGAGAGAGAGAGAGAGAGAGATCAGAGAGACTCTCATTCATTCATTTACTCAGGCAAAAATTATCTATTGAGTCCCCACTATGTGTCTAGCACTAGTCTAGGTCCTAGGGATATTATAGGGAACAACGGAAGTATTTTCTCTCATGGATCTTGCATGTTGCTGAGAGTGGACTCAAGTTACAGCAAAGAAATGCATGATAAGCAAATATCATAAAATGAAGGAACTTTCTAGGAAGAGGTAGGAGGAGTGGGTGTTTGGCGTAATTAAGGGACAGGGAGGAGGCCGTTCAGATTGGAACTGCATGAGATAGGAGGAGGTGGATAAAATAAAATCCAGGGAATCACACATAACCCTTAGCCCAATGTCTTGCACTTAATATAGTTTGATAAATCTTTGTTTTTTTCTTCATGCTCCATGAAGTCACCAAAGAAGGCACATGCTGAAAGGAAATATCAAATATAGTAACTTTGAACAGTTAAGGAGTGAGGCAATATGTTGACATGGTGTCAATTAGGTTATATGACAGATATTTTCAGTAACGCGAAAGAATTAAATCTTTAGTGCTAAAGTTATGACAAAAACATACTTAAAACACACAAGTAAATAAAAATACATTATCAAACATATTTTGAGCATATGAGTTTCAATAAGAGGATTCTAGGTAAAAGAGTAAAAGATCCAATTGATATCATTTTATAGTCTTGGCAAATCCATCTAGGTATTTGTTTCAGTTTGCTAATGCTGCCAGAATGGCTTTTACAAAGGGGATTTTTTAGGTTACAAATTTACAGTTTTAAGGCCATGAAAATGTCCAAATGAAGGCATCAACAAGAGACACCTCTACTCAAAAAAGGCCAATCATGTCCGGGGTTTCTCCGTCACAAGGGAAGGCACATGGCAGCATCTGCTGGTCTTTCTCTCCTGGGTTGGTTTCAAAATGGCTCAGCTCCTGTGGTCCATCAAGCTTCCTTCACTTGGGTTCATCTCTCTGCACTCTGTGTAGGCTCTGAGCTCTATCTCTGTTTTCTCTTTTATTTTCTTCCTTCATAGAGGATCCCAGTAAAAGAATTAAGACCCTCCTTGAACTGGTGGCTCACATCTCCATGGAAACAACCTAATCAAAATGTCCACCCACAATAGGCCTGCAACCACAAGATTAGATTAGATGATTTTGTCTTTTCACGGTGTGGAACAGTTTCCAACCAGCACAGTATTCTTTCTAGGAGCTGAGAAAACATATTGTTCTCAAGATTGCGCAACAAATTCCTTTGCAAGTCAGGTGATTTGTGATTCTTTTCACTTAATGATATTGAAGAAGCCCATAATTAGCCGTCAGGTGATAGATCATTGAAAATAATTTGTTATTATGAAAGAGCACACAATTCTCCCCCTATAACTTGGAAGAAGTTCAAAGAACTGAGTGACTGTGGTACACAAAACTCCTTTCATTTCCCCCAAGTTTCTTAGCACTTACATCTTTAAAAAATGAATAATAGGATTTGAATGTGTGTTTATGCATAGTTATATGAACCAATTGCAAAAAACAGCCATGCCCACTAAGACTTATGTTCCCAATAAAGTTTTTATTTTCTATATTAACAATTAATTATGACTATTTCAATAATTAAAATTATATTGATTAATTGTTTACTAATAATTGAAATGATAGTTGAATCTAGAAACAATGGCTTAATACAGTCTCAAATTTAAAAAAATTTCAATTTATATGCAGATTTTTGTGGCAGAGCAGTAAGATAGGTTGATTACCAAAAGAATTTCAAACACAAAATAGAATGAATTAGGGTAGAATTCTGTAGGGTAATTGGAATCAAAATACAAGTTTCAAGCAGAAAAGGAAGTAATGTTAAATTTCTGACTTTTAAAGAAAAGTGTATTTAAATATTTATTAAAATGAGCAACATTGTTTATATCCCATTGGATATATTTAAAGGAAAGATTTAAGTTTTATTTGACATCAGTATTTAAAGATACCAGAACTGACATCACTTGCAACTATTTTAGCTTATGATAAGAATTTTAGTTGTTAAGTTAAAAATGCAAAAGATATACAGTTAATAAAAATTTTTTCTAGTAGTATAGGTGCAAAAATATTTGAAGACTATGTCCTATGGTATTTTTTAGTACAGCTGTCAGATATAAACACATCCCTAATATTCACCCACTTTCATGTCAGAAGAGGAGTTTAAATAAAATCAAACCCTTAGGAAACTCCAGTAGTTATAAAAATACAAAAAGCATTTCCACTTCTTTTCATTGATCATGAAGCAAGATATATGTTCTAAAAACTCTGGCATTCTTTAAGTCGAAAAGAAGTTCTGAGCCTAAAATTTGAATAATATCTATTTTCTCACATTCTAAAAAAAGTGTGATAAACAATATACTTTTTCTATTTTTAATTTTTCCCTCCTAAAATTTTATTAAAGTCTTTGTTGACAACTGGCCTTGTCTATTGATGAGATTTAGCTATTGAATTTGTTAACTTAGTATTTATTATGTTATAATAATAACATTATATTTATTATTTATATATTGTCTATTATTATTGTAGAATTAAAAATAGCAAGGGAATAATCACAGATAAACTTGAAAACAGCTCATCATATTTTATTTAATAATTCATTTTTTCTTCAAAGAGTGTATACTAAAGATTGTGACTTTATATTGCATATATATAATATAGGTTTTTTTTTTTTCTTTGCTAAGAAAAAAGTCATGGTATTCTGAAAAGAACCCTAGGACATATTTACCATATGAACAAATTTCTGAACCACTAAGGTGAATTTATAAACTATTAAACAATGAAGAAATCAGCTAATTTTATTTAGGGTGCTAAAATGGCTAGACTTTTTTCCATATGCACAATTAATTTAATTTTTAAAACAATATGCATTTTTTTTGGAAAAATTATTGTACAATAGATGGATTTTTCTCCAGAAGGACTTAATCTTCAGACACAACTCTCATTGTTTTAAATAATTACTAAGAGCACTCAAGATGAAATACTGGATTTTCAAAGCCTCATTAAATAGTGTCAAGTGGAATACAAGTTTTTATAAAAATGAAGTTTATTAAGCATAATTTTCACTTATTAGTACAAAAAGCAGGACCATATTACTTTATGTCCCCGAGCATGTGCTTTTTAATCCTGCCTATGGATCAATAGTTTTGTTTAAAACTTTATGTTTATTGACAGGGATTCCTGAGGAGCTGGCTTCTTGTATTACTCAGTTCCAGGAAACATTTCCTTGTCAACTACATCAAAGTATTTTTAGAGTTCATCAAATGTATCAACTGGACATAGATTAACTTTGAAGATGAGAATTATTTGAAATCAATTAAGAAAAGGCTTATGCTTTATGAAACCATCCTGAATACAATTTTTACTCTCTCATGAATTCTAGGTGCCTATTTGAGTTACAGATGCAGTTATAATTTTAAACAATGTGTGAGGTAAGAGTTGGATTCACATGAATCTGTCCTTCCTCACAGCTTTTATGATTGTTCAATAGTGCACATTAAAGGGCTCAATTTTAATTTTACAGCTTGAGGAGTTTTTATATATGTTTATACTGTGCAACCTTCTCTAAGATCAAGAGACAGTACTTTCCAGACAGAAAGTTCTAGTACTTCAGACGTGCTCTTCCTAGCCCGTACTGGCCCTATGGTAACCACTTGGTACATTCTATCACCATAATGAGGTTTAGGTTTACTTGTTCTTGAACTTTATAATTGTTATTGTGCTGTGTGTAATCTTTGGTGCCTTTTTTCTTTCACCCACATGCAATGACTGTACACAGAGGATATTTCATCCTTTAAAGGCAAACATGAGGCTAACAAATTAACATGAGAGGAGATTAGAAAGACTATCTTCTTTTCTTCATTATAAAAAGTTACTCATCTTGATTCTAAGGTTCTGGTGATTCCATAAGATCTACCTCCCTGAGTTTGTCTGTGGTTGTGGTAGTTCGCGTTGCTTCTCTACCTTCTGGGCTAAGGTAGGATTGTACCGCCCTCCACCTCTTGGTCAGATGTGATAACTATGATTGTGTGAAGCTGTTTTGCACCCTAGAAAAGATTACATTCTTAAAGCTAATCCATTCCTATGGGTATAGACCTACTGAGGGTGGTACCCTTTGATTAGGTTATTTCAGTTGAGGCATTCCCCAGGTGGGTCTTAATGTTTTTACTGGAGTCCTTTATACGAAGATGAGAAACAGACAGAAAGAGAAACTGAGAGAGAAAAAGATAAGAAGCTGGGAATGAAAGCCACAGATGGAGAAGCCAGAAGCTGAAGGCAATGAAATCAGGGAGAGAAGGAGCAACAGATTCTGCCATGTGCCTTGCCATGTTTCAGAGGAGTTCCAGATCCCCAGCAACCTGCATTCAGGGAGAAGGTGTTGTCCTGTTGAGGCCTTGATTTGGACAATTTTTATGGACTCAGAACTGTATACTTGTGAGCTAATGAATCTCCATTGTTAAAATCCAATCCATTTCTGGTATATTGTATTTTGGCAACTTTAACAAACTAAAAGTTTGACTGGTTTCAGAAAATGAGCTCTCAGTAGAAGTGACACATGCCATTTCTGAGCTGGCACATTTAGTTGCTGGTGCCAGATTCTCCAGAGTGCTGTGACCAGCACATTCCATGTAACAGCATGGGCTCTGAGTGAGAATGATGTAGAGAGCAAAACCACCAGGTAACCTCTGATGGCTATTCATGTGAGGAAGAAAGAAACCTTTGTTATTTCAAGCTTCTGGGGTTTAATGGTTGCTTGTTACCAAGGCATAACTTACATGCTGTTGGATTCTAAAGGTGAGAAGGAAAATTTAGGTAGGAACACGGTTTATATTTGTGGCTGATAGAAGTTTCAAATGTGGTTTTGGGACTTACAGCCACCCCATGAATGGGTCCAGGTTTGCTCTGTTGCTTTTTGTACTTTTCCTAAGCAGACTGTTCATCAGCAATTACTTTATTCAAAGTTCAGTAACATACCTGAGCTGGTTCTTTATTTAGTACAGCTCTCTGATATTCTTCTTTCACTTGGCTCACACAATCATTCTCTAAGATGAGAGGTTATATGTCATGACTGATTTTGGGAACACTTGCTACTGCACTGACCTACATTCTTTTAGTTCCTTATTGAGTGGTCCTCATTTTTCTCCATGTAAAATCTAAAATTCTCAAGGGTGCTACAACCAGGCTAGTCTTTGCACATTCTTCTCTAGTTATCCATCAATTTTTTTTTTTTTTTTTTTTTTTGCATGGGCAGGCTCTGGGAATTGAACTTGGATCTCCAAAATGGCAGGTGAGAATGCTGCCACTGAGCCACTATTGCACAGTCCAGCATTAGCGTTTTTAAAGTGATTTCATGTTACAGATTGTAGGCCCTAAAGACCAGTGTGAGTTATAGCTTCTGTCTTTCCATTTAAACAAGTAAATAATTCATTTGTTCACTAGACATTTATTGAGTACGCTCTTTATTTCAGCAACCAAATCAAGAACTAGGGAGTCGCGGATGAATAAATTGTGGAGTGCCTCCTAAAGGAGTTCACCTCTGGAACAAGCAATCAGAAGGTGACAAAAAATGGTGGAATGTGTTAAGGACTATAAGGATCATATGCAGAAGGGAATGATTAACTTTAATTGTTGTTAATGGTGGCCGCGTGGATGTCAGGAAAAGCTTCACAGATTTGGCAGAATAGTTCAAAAACTAAATCGTGAAGCTATGTGCAGTTCTCCAGAAGACTAGCATAAACAAGCATTATGTAAGACTTCACTATTAGCAATATAGCACAAGGCATTATTTCTCAAAATTGAGTTGTTATAGATATTTTTCAGGGAAAACATTCTTGAAAACATAGTTTTGACTTGAGGTATTTTTATTATAATGGTAATAAACTACATACAAACAAAATTTGGTGAAAACTTCATGTACTGCTATAAAATCAAAACAATTTTATAGTATATTATTTTAATAAAAAGTTTTAGAAAATTCTAGACAAATTTAAGCACATTCTTTATGAGTTCATTACAATGCAAGAATCATATACCAACTGTTAAAATTAAAAATTATTTTTACTAAAAGTCTTTGCCCAAAACCCAAATTTGCAAGAGAAACTCCAAAATTAATAACATTCCAATTAATTCAATTAATTGCTTAAGTTCAATTTAATGGTATAAACATGTACTTGGCTATTTTTTATTTTACTTGATTCTTTAAATATTTATTATAATGGACCATCTTCTGAGTCATTGTCATGAACACTGTTGATTTTTTTCTTTAAATAAAAAGTGTTGTTAAAGTACTCCTACATTATTTAATTAATCAATACAATGATGTGTTCCAAATTATAATACTAAAAAATGTTTTAAGGATCTATTAACAAAATATTCTTCACATATTCACATTCTATTATCTTCAACTGCTAAGGAATGGTTACAAGTTGATACTATAGTGATGGGGTCAGTGAAGCATTCTATTCTCAATATGTGTATGGATTGAGTACCATAATGTCAGTCTTTTGACTAGAGCTTTTTTATGCTCCTTTGTACCCTCTTGTCCCTCAGTTCTCCCACAGTCAATTCTATTTGTCCACTTGAAATATTCTGAAAACATTGTTGTATATCTTGCTATTTCACTTGTTAAATATTCATTAACACATGAAGTTCCCCTCTGTTCTTTACTCAATAACTCAAGATGAAAGAATAAGTTATTCTGTTGCATTTTGTTGTTTCATGGTAGCAAATCAAAGTCTATGTTTAATAAATAATAAGGAAACATCTTATCCCATGAGAACATTTTCCAATTATAAATTATCATGGCAAAAGAGAAGTGCAGTCTTTCTTGGAACATATTTCAACAGGAGTACAAGGCCAGATATGGAGTGTTTATTTGTCATTTCACATAAGGACAATGTCTACTATTTTAGGACTTCTTGGGACTAAAATTCCAATCATGCAAGCTAGGTATTTGGTCACACTGTCAGCTTTGTCCCTTTGTATTTCATTGCTAAGTAACCAAAGAAAGAAGTTAGGTAACCTGAAGAGTATGGCATGATCCTACTTGGCTTTGTCTTGTCATGATCATGCTTAGGAGATTACAAATCTGAACAAAATACTTATAGTTACAACTTAATCAGCATTTCACCCGTGCCAGAAACTTTACATGCATTATTTTATTTAATGCTCATACTCAACGCAGACAACCCCATTTTATTTATCAGGTTTTACTCCCAGATCAATGTCCCATTAGATATTTTATGTTCAGAGAGAACAAGACTTTAGTATCTGCATGTCCAATTTGGGCGATGCTGTAATGTGCCACCCAAATCTGCCTTCAGGACTGAGGCACTCATTTCTTCAGTTGTCCCATTTCAACTACATATGGCATCCACCATTTCCTTGTCTTCTGTTAGTATGCTGGTTTTGTGAAGATGCTGCTGCTCTTTTCAAGGATTCTACTTCATTTTGGGTCACAACAACTTCACTTCAATTTTTGCTGTACTGTACATGTGCCCTAAATGAGTCTGTAAAAATGTCTTACAGAGGTTATGGTTAAATGCCTCTGTTAGGTCTTGTAAAGCAATTATTTTTCCCTAGAACTGAGCATAACCTTTTGCCAGCTGAGCTCAAGGATGATTTGAATGAGGTGCTATGCTCCATTCTAGCCCAGGTCCTTGGTCTCTCTTTTCCCACAGAATACATCTTTACATCCAGAAATCTGTGTTCTGTTGTATGAAAAGACATGACAGGATCCTGGGGGGAAATACATATTAACATAGCCTCATCATCTAATTTATCTTTTCATAATGTCTGATAAGTACTTTGAGGGCAGGAACTTTGCTAATTCACTGCATTTCATAGTCCCCTGACATCTTATATAGTGTTGTAGCTGTTGATGATGCTGTAAAATGGTTGTAAAAACAGGAACATGGTCAACTTGAGAATAGAAAATCCCCTGAAAGAAATACGTTTTGATTTGGTCTCTCAAAAATACAAAACTACTTCATCTTTGCAAATCATGCTAAATCTGCCCAAGGCAAATTGACATTCTAGCCATAGAAGGTAAGGAAAATTTAGGAATATAAAATAATAAGACTAATTCTGAAAGTCATAAGGAAAATAGTTTCATATTTTATGATTTTATCTTATGTATGGCTAGTTGAACTAGTTTATCTGAGATTTTAAAGAGAATCTTAAATCTTCAGTTCAGAATTTCAGAGCTAAAAGTTTTTGCAGACCTATTTAGTAAAAAAAAAAAAATGTAAATATTGTTTCGACAATTAAATTTTTTGCCCATTTCATGGAGGCCTGATTTTATTGAATCTCGAAAAATCCCTTTAAGATCTGTCTCATTAAATACATTAAGAATCAACTTCGATGTAGATTCTCGTAAGAATTTCTACAATGGTTTGCGGGGATCCATCAGACCCTGGCACTTCTCCTCACAAGAGATCAATAATCCCTCACTTAAATTACAGGCAAGATTACAGACATTTCAGAGCTTCTCAAAAGTTATCTTCAAATGAAAGCAGCAGCTTTGTATTCCTACAGCAGTGAAAATTTGGTAGCATCACAGAGTTTCTGTTCCGTCCAACCTGGTACTTATACAAATCTCATGAACCATATGTAGCTATCAATTATATAGGGCTAGATAGAATTGTTTTCCTGAATTTGATAATGAAAGTTCCATTCAAGATTGCCATAATTTTCCCAAAGAAATTATAGTTTTCTTAGAAGGTATAAATAAATTCAACTCTTATAAAGTTGCCTCGTTTTGAACAATATAGCACAATTCACTTTAAGCAAATCATTATTAAAACATGTTCACAAAAAAATCATAATGATTGTCTATGTAGAAAATCCCAAAGAATCAACGTAAAAATTCCTGGGATTAACAAGTGAATATAATAAAGTCAATTGTTTTTCTATTATACCAGCAATGAAAAATCAGAATTTGAAATTATAAAAAGCAATATCATTCATGATAGAACCTAAAAAAGAGAGAAATAATTAGATATATTAGATAATCAGGTATTAGATAACTTTAACAAAATGTATTTATAATATACATGTGGAAACTACTGAATCTGATGAAAAAATCAAAGGAAGTCTAAATAAATATTTTCAGTTCATGGAATAGAATAGTCAAGATTGTCATGCTATCAATTCTTCTTAACTTCATCCACAGATTCAGCCTAATCTCAATCGGCAAGCTATTTTGAGGCTATAAAAAGACTGATTAAAAGTTTGTATGGAAAGGCAAAAGACATAGAATAGTCTACACAATACTGAAGTAGAAGAACAAAGTCTGAGGATTCACATTATCAAATATTAATTCCTATTGTAAAGCTGTAGTAATTAAGATAGTATGCTATTAGCAAAAGAATAGACATCTAGATCCATAAACAGAAGAGAGAGCCCAGAATTATATAATCAACTGACATTTGCCCAAAAGCAATTTTATGGAGAAAAGGTAGTCTTTTCAGCAAATGGTGCTAGACCATGATCAATGACAGATCAATGAAAAATGAACAATTTATCATTTATGTGAAAAAAATGATCCTAGAAATAGAACTTATATCTTTCACAAACATCAACCCAGAATAAATCATGACCCTAACTGTAAAATGCAAAAATTTAAAACTTCTAAAAGCAAACATAGGAGAAAATCTAGGTGATCTGGATTTGGTGAACAATTTTTAGATATAGTGCCAAGAGTACAATCCATGAAAGCAAACATTGACAAATTGGACTTTACTAAAACTATAAACATCTGCTTCGTGAATGGCACTGTTCAGAGTATGAAAACAAGCCACAGACTGGGAGACAATATTTGCAAAACACATATCTCATAAAGGATTTGTATGCAAAGAACTATTAAAACAACCACTTAAAGTAAACAAAATATTATTTGGTCATCTCATCAAAGAACACATTGCAAATAACTATATGTGAAGATGGTCAACACCATTTGTCATTAAGGAATTGCAAAAAAGAAAAAAAAAGACAAGATGCATGGGTGGTTCAGTGGTAGAATGCTTGCCTTCCATGCAGGAGACCCGGGTTCAATTCCTGGCCCATGCACCTAAGTAAACAAACAAAAACAATGAGTTTACTATTACACACCTATTACAATGACGGAAATCCAAAAAACTGACAGTACTAATTGCTGGTAAGAATGAGGAACAGGAGGAACTTGCATTCTTTTCTGGTGGAAATGCAAAATAGTGCCTTTGGAAGACAGGTTGGCAGTTTCTTACAAAGCTAAGAATACTTTTGCCGTACTATTCAGTAATCATATTCCTAGGTATTTACCCAACTCATTTGAAAAGCTACGCTGAAGGTTTATAGCAAGTTTATTTATAATTGAGGACCAATATTCTTGACCTGACGGACCTGGGTAGATCTTCTGCAAACATGGGCTTGGTAGGTGAAAGGAATGCCAGTATTCTTGGCCATGCCTGCCTGAAATTGAGCTTCTTTTATACAGAGTTGGAGAGTGGACTGTGATGAGAAATGTCTCTACAGTGAATGTATCTACAGAGATGTGTCTACAGCCTTAGATTGGGAGATGGGGGTAGAAAGAACTCTGCATTATTGGCAATACCACCTAGGAAAGCGCTTCCGTCACACTGAGAAAGAGATAACATAGGAAGCGTGTCCATGTCATAGCACATCCAAACAGGTTCTTACTGTTTTTACTGAGATTTAATAAATTTCTTGAATAACTAATTCTTCATTTGCTGTATGCTCTTGGGATAACTTCAAGACTATCACATGTGTTTTTAAAATACATTTCAGCAGTTAAGACTTTGTTTCACTGGGGAGACAGTCTGCCAAGCTCCTCATTCTGTTCTGAAAGTGACAATGAAACCCTTTTATTTTTAATTAGATCATTCTCAAATTGTGGTAGATGGATTTGACAGGATGAGGAAGAGACAAGAAATAGGGAGAAAAGAGGGTTTCTACTACAGTCTAGTCGATAGCTCTCTATAGTGGTATTTACTCAGTTGTATACCCCCCAAATAATTTATGAATTAGGAATGGGATATAAGATAATGCTATATTATTTATGTTTTTCATATCGCCCCTTTGGTAACCAATCTAGACAGACATGTTGCATTGACAAGTTTATTTTTTATCAACAACTTCCTTAGGATTTCGTTGGGAAACTCTACTTCTTCGATATTGGTAGCCTATCTTTGTCAGCAGTATATAGAATAACCCATTTAGAAGTATCTAAATACTAATTGAGATTATTTTCTTTGCTTTTGTTTTGTCTAGTAAGTCTTTGAGATATCACAGCTAAAATGTTAGCAAATATCTATTTACTGAAAATTGCAACTGTTACCTTCTGAGTTCCTTACTTTCAATTTGATCTTATTCAATGAGTACTTTCCCTCTCTATAGATAGGGTGATACAAACAGTCACAATAGAGAGTGAATCCTTAACTATTCCTCCAGAGGTAGAGGTATGAGTTCACTTGCATGGGTTAGCAACCCTAAGCCAAGGAGAAAATCTAATTCTCTAGAAAGAAAAGCATTTGTCAGAAGAGAATTAAACCACTGTTTCCAGAACAGCAGTTTAATTGAAATATAAAATTAAAAACTACATACCTTGGGTTTTTTAATTTATGTCTATAGTCAAACTTCTATTATTGTCCTTGTGTCAAAGTAGTGGCATCACTCCCATTATCACCTTTTCTGTATGTCACATTAGAACATAATATGAGGCTACTTAACCTTGAATTATCAGAACCTAGCACAACATTTCATTAATGCCCAATACATTTTTTGGATGGATTAATTAATGCATAAATAATCAATCTCAGATATATATGGTTTCTATATTAGCTCTTCTCTGTATGATGTTATTCTGCTTGCCTGACTCATTTCATTATCAATATCTGTTTATTATCAGAGGCAATAATAAATGGTTATGATGGTGTTCAAAGAAATAAAGGAGTAATTCCTATTACTTCTTGTTCTGATATAGAAAATTCCTTAAAAGGAAATAAAATGTAGTAAATATGCTTGAATTAAGAATTAGGCTAATTTGTAGCAGGGTATTTCATGAAAACATCTTGCAAACTGTGTCAATTACTAATATAGTAGGCTACAGACTTTATAGGAAGCTTGAAAATAGTGGCTTAAGGGGCTTATTTTAGAATTGAGTAATCCAGGATGATGCTCATGGGGATCATCAAGTTATCAGGCTCCTTATATGTTTCTGTTGCATCATCCTTAGCAGGAGATTTTTGTCTTCTAGCTTCCAAAATTGCTGCTTCACTCCATGCATCCCATTCACATTGTAAACAGGGCAAAGGGTAAAGTAATTTTTAAATGACGCATTGACTTTTTATTTGAGAAGGAAGGTTTTCTCTGGAACTCATGTCTACATATCCTTGGCCAGGAAGGGCCACATATCCTCCTTTACATGTAAGAGAAGCTAGGAAGTCAAGTACCTTACTTCAAAACCTCCATACTAAGAAGGTAAGGAAGAAAGGGGTTGGAACAAACATATGTCTGCCTAACAAGATCTGGCCATTTACTGACTTTTCAAGTTACTTAATCTCTCTGGGCTTCAGTTTCTGCATCTTTAAAATGAGGATGACAATATTAATAGTACCTACTTCAGAGGGCTGGCGTCAGGATTAAATGAGTTATTGCATAAGAAGCACTTAAAACAGTACTTGGCACATAGTAAGAACCAGTATGTGTTAGTTATTGTTATCAGCGCTCTGGAACTTTTTGGCACTAAAATGTTGTAATTCCAGAAATAATTGTTTGATGATAAAAGGCAGGATTTATAAGAATTACAAATACTTTGGGTTTGCAGTTAGATCATCTTCTGCTTAAAAGAATTAAAATGTTCAGTTTTTATGGAAGCAAACCAATGTCAGTAAATACTTTCATTGGCTTAAAAGTGTTTTTATTAGAAAAGAAACATAACTTGTGTAGTTGTATGAACTCTTGAGCAAAGAGACTAGTGAACATTGAACAATTATTAGGATTTAACTTTACTTTAAAAACATCTGGAAAGTATCTCTTCAGGGAGTTCTTCTACCTTATTTTCCTTCAAGTTTATAAACTATATTTAAGTTTTCCTAAGCAAGCAGCGATGTGTCCTGAGGGGAATTGTCACAGCTCCCTTCCCCATCAGCCAAAGTTAACTCATCATAAACTACAAATTTATGAAGACCCTCTTTGTCCCATGACCTAAAAGTAAGGTTTATCCTAAAGAAAGAAGTCACATAATAAATAGAAAGGTAACCTCATTCTGAATGAAAACTTACTGATGACTAAAATGAAAGGTCATAGCTGGGTTAAAAATCCATCAGAGTTTATCATCCACTGAGAGGGGAAGATAATTGACAAACATTTTAGTTTGCTAAAATGCTGCTGGAATGCAGTATACCAGAAATGGGTTGGCTTTTATAAGGCGGATTTATTAAGTTACAAGTTTACAGTTCTAAGGCTAAAAAATGTCCAAACTAGGGCATCTATAAAAAGATATCTTGACTCAAAAGAGGCTAAGGTGGGAAGGCATATGGCAGGTGTCTGCTGGTCTTTGGCTTCTGACTTCAAACAACTTCCCTAGGAGTGCTTTCTCTCTACATCTCCAATGTCTGTGGCAAACTAATTAAGACCCACCTTGAATGAGCAGAGTCATATTTTCCATCTATTCAAAAGATCACACCCACAACTGGGTGTGCCACATCTCCATGGAAACAACCTAATTAAGAACTTCTACCCTAAACAACTGGTCTGGTCCCACAATATTGGATCAGAATTGAAAGAACATGGCTTTTCTGGGGTGCATAATAACTTCAGACCAGCACTACAAGTAGCAAAAACACCATCAAAATCTTAATAGCACTTGAGGAACATTGGTAGTAATGATTTGAGAAAGAATGAGTATATGCTATGGGATGGCCAAAGAAGATCATTCAGGAGAAGTCATTTGAGCTTATCATTAATAGATCAGTTGAATTTGGGCAATTGGAATGGATGGAAGGTATTTATGAAAGAGGGAAAGAAATAGGGGAAGGAAATTGTAGGACAGATATTGTACTAGAAATTGGGAATAGATAAATATCATCATCAAGCCATGAACACTCCTTTCAAGGAAATTACCTTTCCATAGTAAAGACAGAAAAGAAATAGGGCAATTGGATACATAAACAGAATGACATTGTGAAGCAAAGTAGAGTAAAGGTAAATATGGTGTTTAATGTACTGGGCTTCTCAAGCAAATACCATGAAATGGGTCAGGTTAAACGGTGAGAATTTATTTGTTCATGGTTTTGAGGCTGGGATGGTTCCAAATCAAGAAACTGTCAAGGCTATGCTTTCTTCCTGCAGACTTGTGTCTGGAATCAGACTGGATTGGAGATAAAAAAAAATATGGGATTTTAGTTAGTAACCAAAGTCTGGATATGGACATTTTATCTAGAGAGAATGTGTACATTGAGAAGAGAAGAGTATTTAGCCCAAATTTTTGAGGAACACCAAGAGTTAAAGCATGTGCAAGAAATATAAGTCTACAAAGAATATTGAAGATGGTCAGAGGTAGGAAGAAAACCAGAAAAGTGTTATTTCAGGAAATCCAAGGAGAGAAGAGAAGAAAGATTAAAACAGTCACATACTGCTGCACACTGGCTCCAGGAGATAAATACTAACCCAGATCACCTTTCAATTATCAACCCTTTCTCTTTTCACTCTTCACAGCTGAGGTAGATGTTATTAATGCCCTACCCAGATCTTCTTTACCTGCACACTGTGAGGGAAATAAATTTCACAGAAAGGTTTCAACCAAGTTACTGAAAAATTAAAACAAGCAAGCATACAACAACCTCCCTATTGGGGGGCAGGAGGAGGGATGGGTGGGTATTGCATCTGAGTTGCTATGATAGTTATATAAAATGTCCCATTTTCCATAAAAATTACAAGACATGCAGAGAAATAGAAAAATGTGGCCGATACGAAAATTGGCAGAATTGAAGATAGAAAAGCACAATTCAATAATAAGAGTTGAAGTCAAGACTTCAGTGTTCTACTTTCACCAGTGGATAGAACTAGACAAAAAACTAACAAGGGAATAGAAGATATGAACAATGTTATAAAACAATGAGATTTAACAGATAGATATAGAAACATTCCACTACAACAACACATGACCATCTCAACATGTGGAAATAGTATTGATAAATCCAATACCCTTTTATGATAAGAATGCTCAACAAATTAGGAGTAGAAAGAAACTTCCTAAATCTTATAAAGGGCTTCTACAAGATACCCACAGATGACATAACTTTTAATTATGAAAGACTGATTGTTTTCCCTCTAAAATCAAGAATGTGACAAACAGTTTGCCACTTTTATTCAACACTGTATAGAAAGTTCCAGTCAGAGAAATTTAAGAAGAAAATAAAATAAAAGTCATTCAGATTGAAAAGAAAAATAAAACTATTTCTACTTGCAAATGACATGATCTTTTACATATAAAGTCCTAAGGAATCCATTAAAAAGTTGTAAGAGTTTAGCAAAGTTGCAAGATGCACTATCAATATACAAAAATCAATTACATTTCTATACATTAGCAATGGACATTGCAAAAATGAAATCAAGAAACAATTCCATTTATAATATATCAAAAAATAAAGAATAAAATACTTTGAAATAAATATAGCTAAGGAGATATGACCTGTACATTGGAAACTTACATATTGTTGAAAAGATTTAAAGAAGGCCTAAATAAATGGAAAGATGTTGTGTTCATATATTGGAAGATTTAATATTGTTAAGATACTGTTAAGATATCTTAATATTGTTAGGCTACAATACTTGAATTATTCTTAAGATGCCATACTGCCCAAAGTTACCTACAAAGTTACCTGCAACCCCTATCAAAATTCTAATATCCTTTTTTCCAGAAATGGAAAAGCTGATCCTAAAATTCATATGGAATTGCAAATAATCAAAACAACCTTGAAAAACAAAAACAAAGTTGGAGGACTCATAACTCTCAATTTCAAAACGTACTACAAAGCTACTATCAAAATAGTATGTGACTGGCATAAGGAGAGACATATAAATCAGTGGAATAGAGCTTAGAGTCCAGAAATAATATATCTTTGGTCAGTTGATTTTGGCAAGGGTGCCAAGATCATTCAGTGGGGAAATAATTGTCTTCAATAAATGGTGGGGAAAGTGGATAGCCACTTGGGAAAGAATGAATTTGTACCCTTATTTCACATTATATACAAAAATTAACTCAAATTGGATTGAATACCTAAATGTAAGAGTGAAAACTATAAAATGCTTGGAGGGAAACATAGGGGTATATCTTCAGTACCTTAGATTTGGCAACGGATTCTTAAATATGACACCAAAAGCACAAGCAATAAAAGAGAATATAGATAAATTAGACTTTGCTGAAATTAAAAACTTGTTAGTCAAAGGACACACTTGAGAATGTATAAATAAAAAGATGTACAAATGGATGATCAGCACATGAAAATATGTTCAACGCCAACAGTTATTATGGAAATGCAAATCAAAACCAAAATGAGATACCATTTCACTCTCATTATGATGCTTTTAATAAAAAAAAATAACAAGTATTGGTGAGGATGTGGAGAAACTGGAATTCTGTTACAGTGCGAGTAGCAATGTACAATGGTTCAGTCACTTTGGAAAACTGGTGTTTCCTCAGTGTTAAAAATATAGTTACCTATGATCCAGCCATTTGATATCCAAGAGACTTGAAAACATATGTCCATACAACAACTTGCATATGAATGTTCATATCAGCATTATTTCTAATAGCCAAAAAGTGACAACAACTCAAATGTCCATTAACTGATGAATAGATAAACAAATATGTTACAATGGAATAACACTTGGCTATAACAAGAAATGAAATACTGGTTCATGCTGTAACCTTGAGAATATTATGCTTAGGTGAAAGAAGTCAGTCACAAAAGACCATATGAGTTAATTGATATGAATAATTCAAAATAGGCAAATCTTTAGTGAAATCAGATAGGTTAGTGGGTTGCTGGAGGAATGAGAAGGGACTGCTAATATCAATGGGGTTTCTTTTGTGGGGGATGAAGTGTTCTAAATTATATTGTGGGGATAGTTGCACAACCCTGTGTATAAACTAAAATACATTAAACCGTACACTTTAAATGAATGATTTAAATGGTATGTGAATTATAGTTCAATAGCATTGTTTAAAAATGTGAATTACAAAATAGCATGCCAGAGAGTATATCTCAAGACTGCATCTTCTTTTAAAAATTCCTCATACATTTGATCTTCGTTTGGAAGATAAGAATACTTTATTTCAAATAAATTGTTTCTTATGTTTGAATGCTGCCTTTTTCCACTTTCCAATGCAAGAAATAATTCTAATAGAACTGAGTATTTTAACATCATAATCAGAATGCTGATTATTGGTGAATTGGTTGCTAAACAGCCTAATCCAATACAGTAAGATTATTAAGCCCTATCCATATTTCAATCTGTTGCTTCTGTGGATTTGATTAAATAGTGGTAAAGACTCCCTAAACTTTTGCTCAATTGGGAAGGTAATCATTATATTGGACTCAATATCATGGTTCTCTTAGTGTACTGAGTCAAAAAGGGCACCTCATTTCCACCATATTCATTGTAGAAACCCTCCACCCTATGTAGATTTACTTTCTGCTTTTCCAAAGGTAAAGGTTTAAAACAAACTTAACCAGGAAAACAGCCATTAGCATTAAGTGATCTCTCAGTTCAACCAACAAGATGCCCAAACCATTAAATAGCCCAAATCAGTGTTGTTGACCAGCCATTTGTTCTGTTTCCTGGCAAGTTAACCAGCAGTGTTCCCTGTGTAAAACTCAGGGCAAATCATAATGATTTTAACCTTAAGATATACTCTAGCTTGTGATCATTTTTCACAAATAGAATTCAGCTATTAGCAATAAATCTCCCCCACTAGATTCTATTAATCTTAATGAATAAAGTCAAGCAGAATCTAAGCAACTCTGAAATATTACATAAGAAGCGGGCTTAGTTTGTTACCAAAGCTAATGAATGATTTAGATGTTATAATCCTTCTGTGGGAATGGACAAAATACAAATGAACAAAGAAAAACAACCAGGAAACTGGTAAAAATGCTGCTAATATGGAAAGTCACATCAGACTCATCTAAATTGATAAACAAACACAGAAATGGAATAAAAATTATTCAAAATAAAGTTCTGATGCTGAAGGAAGTGACAAGCTTAGATGATAAATTAAAAGGGGTATAGGTTCTGCATTTTATCTTAGATGTAATTTGTTTATCCCAGAAAAAGAACAGCATGCTTTTTTTGATGTTCTTTAATAATGGATCTGAAAATTTCTCTGCAGTGGAGTGACCTGATGTGAGGGTCTAGAAACATTACATCAGTATACATATAAGGACAACCTTGGCCAAATTGCAAGGATTTGTAATTTGTCTGTGTTTTCTCCCTTCTTTCTCATTCTTGCCTTCTGATGCTATCTTCTTCTTGTCCTCAAGAGGAAGTTCTCTTTTGGAGACCCCTAATATGCTCCCACCCAAACTCAGAAATATCGTTTTTACCTCCAGCAAGATATACATCTCTTCAGAATCTGATAATATCTGGAATCTAGAAAGGATTCTTGGATCCAAGTTTGAAGTGTAAACCCAAGAAATTCTACATTTGAAAAGAGTATATTTGTCAGTGGGAAATAGTGACTATTTAATGATTTGTGCACCAAGAATTGAAATAGGAGTGAGGGTTGAAGACTACCTTGGAGAAAGAGCATCTGCTTTTAGCCTAAGAAGCACTCTAGAAATGAGTGTCCATGCTACCTCTGTTTAAGTTTGGCTCTCCACATCTCTCTCTGTTTAGACTCATTTGTGTTATTAAGGAAGGTAATTTAGAGATCATCTAGTCCCATGGGTTTTCAAACTGTTCTTTATGAACAGAGACTTAGAATTTCAGGATTATTCCTTAAGCATTACATTGGAGGGTGAGACGGAGAGAGACAAAATAGGCAGGGCTCCAAAGGGCTCAAGAATATATTGATCTATTGTTAAAATGTCTATAATATATTAATATGGCAAAACTGTGTATTATTTAATTAACACCCCCTCATCCTTCCAGCCCCCCCAAACACATTGTCATTGAACCAAAATTAATTTCCTCTGAATCTCGTAGCATAGCTATCACCATATTAAATAAAATTCCCTAAGCCTTTCTTAATCCATAAGCAACCTACCTACATATATCCTGTGACAACAGATGTGTATTGAATTTAGTTCTACAAACCAGCACACATGTTCTATGCCTGGCCCTGAACCATCCAGGCTAAATAAATCTCAGGGTTTTATATTCCATGTCCATGTTGCTCCCTGTGGGTGTTGCATTAGGCTGATTTCCCAGGCAAGCTGTTCCCTGGCAAAGGGTCCAGGCTGTAGTGTTGGAGCATGCTGGTGTCTTGAAGTCCTGTCTTTTAGTTTCAATCTTGGCAGAATATTTCTGCTTCTTGTGAATGCCTCCATCTTTGTTTGCTGAGAGAATTATGCCAGGAATACCTTCTCTTGCAAAATTAGATGCCATATCTCACAGAACAAACACTCAAAGAAAGAAGATTCTATCAGTGAAGACAGGCCCCACCTCCAAAATAAAAGACAGAATCCTATGTTTTATAGAAATAGCAAACAAGTGACTATTCACTATGAGCAATACAGAGCACCTGAGATTGTGGGAACACAAAACAGTCTAGCAATTGAGAGCTCTGGATATAGCCATAGGCTGGATATATTTAAAGGTCAGTTCCAGAAGTTACTAGCTATTCAACTTTGGGCCAGTTGTTTAAACTTTACGCCTCTGTTTTCTTATTTTTAAAGGAGAGGGAAAATGAGTTCCATCCACTTTTGGTTGGTTGAAAGCTTATGTAAATGATTCAAGTTAGATAAAGCATTAGCTCTTTGCATTTTTCCTTTAGCTAGAGAAATAAGTACTGGGACAACCAGATGTTATATGTGATGCATTAGGAAGTACATGACATCATTCATAAAGTTTCTTGCAAAAAAAAAAAAAAAAAAAAAAAAAAAAAACCCAAAAAAAAAAAAAAAAAAAAAAAAAAAAAAAAAAAAAAAAAAAAAAAAAAAAAAAAAAAGAAAAGAAAAAGCCCAAAACACAAAGGAAAAAAAAAAAAGAGAGAGAGAAATCTAATCAAGATTCTAAATCTAACAGTTTAGTTAGGAATGAAGGAACATGTCAAATGAAATCCCAAGGATAGTATTAGCCACATTCAAAATGTGGAAATTCCATGAAAAAAAGAAGTCTGTTTATTCAACAAATACATAGCATAATAAGGGGAAGGAGAGATGTTAGAAATTAAGAGACATAGCAAACAAATGCAACATGTGGAACTCATTTGGGTCCTGATTTGAGTAAACCAATAAACCCCTATTTTAGACAAATGAAGGAAATTGCATAGACTGAATGTTAGAAAATATTAAGGAATTATAGTTGATTTGTCAGATTGCGGTTTTGTTGGAAAAGAAGTCATTGTCAGTTGAATATCCATACTAAAGTATCTTTGGTTAACTAATATGATTGAGCTTTGATTTTAAATACTTGTGCAAAAAAAAAAAAACTCACAAGGGATAGGTGAAGCAAGAATTGTAGAATATTGACAATCACTGTAGTTGGGTAGTGGTACATGAGTGTTCATTAAGCTGTTGTGTCGATTTCTTTGTGCATGTTTGAAGGTTTCCATAATCAAAAAATATAGTGAAAGAAGACAAAGCATATCCAAGGATCATTTGTCCTACTTGACAAAAATAAGTTGGTTTTATTACCCAAATACTTTGGTTTTAGACATCTTTAAAAAACAAGCATTGTGGAATTCAACTCTTTCAAAAGATACATGATTTTTTCTTTCCTTATAAGTTGCTTTTAACTATAAGTTAAAAATCATGCCCATCACAGTGTTTCTGAATTTTCTATTTTTAATACTATTTATTATTTGTAGTTACTTCAATTTTTAAGTAAAAATGACTCGGCAGTATGTAAAATAAAATAGCTCTTTAATTTAAACCTACAGTTAAATGAATTAGTTTTTTTAAAGAAAAAAAGTGATAATGTTGAACTTTATTTGAGCCCTGTGCTCCAACCCTGTTGTGTTCTGAGAAAGGCACAGCTCAAAGTATTACTCTGCCCTAGCACATTCCAGGATAAAATCTACCTCAACCCTACCTCAGTGGCTCAAATATGACCCTGTCCATCTTTCCCCATGATTCCCATAATTCACTGATGACTCTCTTGTTTATCTGCCTCTATAAAACTCCAGTCCTCTCCTCTTTCTTTTTTTATTTTTTGAAATGTTTCTTACTAATGAATATCCTCTCTATGGCTATAGCCTAAATGAACTCTTCTCCTAATTGTCCAGAACATTTTGTCTGTCACAGGATCACTATTTGTTAGAGCTCCCGTATCCTGGGCTCTCAAGTCACTTTCGCATCAGTTCTGAGTATTATCAAATGTTAGGAAGGATGGAAAGAAAGCTCTGTTTGTGACCCCAACAGCAGCAATGACAAAAAATTGTCTGGTCCTTCCTCTCTTCCCAAGACACACACTACAGATAAGTTACAAAGGCTTGGACTTTATTCAAACAAAACGGGCCAACAATGTGAAACACTTATTTTTTTCTGATTCAAAAGTGGAACAAGGTGTAAAGTTCAAAGACTTTTTAAAAAAATTATTATTAATATTATTTATCTGATTTGTAGTTTTAAAGTAGTTCTTGCTTTGATGGCAAAGGTTGGCCCATAGACACATTTACTAAAGTCATACTAATCCTTTCAGTTATTTAGTTCTTTTGGCTGATTAAAGGAGCTTGAGAAAGTTCTTCAAGAATTAAGATTTAAATTCCCTAAATGGCCCCAATTTACTTGACCCTCTTCACATGTCTGCTGTTAATTCTGCTCTTCCTCTCCCGCAAATCTTTCTCCTCCCCCCAAATCTGATGTTTGTATTTGTTGAGACTATTTATTTTGAGAAAGGTTCCACTTGATATGGTAGGATTCACTTCACTGGGATCATTTCCCATTCTAAGTAATTTTCTGCAGTTGGATTAGAATGATGTAAACTTGTCTGAATTTGTTTCAGTTTTAAGCAACAACCAACCATATACATAAGCTCTTATTTGCATTAATACTCTACTGTGCACACCATATTCAAATATTTCATTTCTGTGAGATTAAGTTCTGTACATTTGGCCTAGGCCTTTGTTACTAAGTTATGTCCAATTGCAATGGCCACACTGATCAATTTCAAACTTCAGAGGGCAGCTATTTTGGACCAATCTTTGAAGTTTCTAACATTGTGTAAGGGAGAGGCATTTCTATTTTTTCTCACCAATCTAAATTCAGAATTGGTTGGCATCCTATGACTTTGGGTCATCATGTACTGTTTTTTTGGCTGGAACTAAACTGGCTTCATATATCTATTTTTTAAAAGCACCAATTTCAGATTATGCTCATGAAAGTTCTTAAACAGTAGCATTGCCTAGGCTGTGAAATTCTCCTTTGGGAGAACTTTGAAGATTCAGGCCTTCAGAAATAGGCTTGGCCTTTCACAACCACAGCAATTTACTGATAGAAAGATATGACAACTACTAATTCATTCCAATTTAGACTTTATTCATGCCTATTTCTCTTATTGGACTTGTCAGTCCTTACTGATGAGTCACTGTACACTAAAGGGATATGAAAACCATCAGCTTCCAGTGACTACCAGACTTTGTGTTCCTAGCCTAGGTTGACCATCCACCCTAACACTTTTTTCAGTTTCAACCCAGTGGTGCATTCTTGTCCCTAAATCCTGACCTTAGTTAAGTGGCAGAGCAGTTCATCAGTCGTAGCTTCCATTTGGGCTTCTTTCTGTTTCTTTTTCATGACACGCTGTGAACTTCTCTACAATTAGTTTTGCATTTTGTGAGTTACTCATGGATTTTTAGGAGGCATCTGGCATGTTAACAATCTGTCATACACACATTTGTCTTTCATTGATTTCTACATTTATTATCTCTACAATGTCAATTTCACCAACCAGGCATATTTTGGAAGGTTCCTGAAAATAAGCATAGCTCATCAATGCTGTAATAGTGTTACTTCTTAGAAAACCATCAGGAGGAAATTTAGGTGGCCTTCAAGTATAAATTAATGTGAAACAAGTAACTCATGCTATAGGGTCTTCCACAATTGTGTGTTTTTGTCTACCTAAACATTAAGAGATGGTAATAACATCTAACAATTTTTAAGTACTTGCTATAAGTAATAGGGCACTATAGCCATTGCCATATTTGACCTTTGTTACAAACCTTTACACTGGATATTCTTATATTCATTTGACACATGAGGAAACTAGGATCAATTAGTTAACTAACTTGTCCATGACTACCTAGAAGAGTTGGAACTCAAATTTGGAATCTTGGCTGATCCCAAGCTCATGTGCTTAATGTCATAATACCTCAAAAGAAGATCATGAGAATGAAGATTTCATTTTGTTCATGCATGGATTCCCAGCCAGTATCTAGCACGATGCTTGGTGCAAGAAGTTACTGAATTACTGAATTAATTACAGTTCAATTAGACTAGCTTATAAGACCCTGAATTGTTGTATATGGTGGATCCTCACAATAATCATTAAAATGACAGTTTCTTATTCTGATTGCTACCTTAGAATATGCTCAGGGTCTTTAGATTGCATTAAGTGCTATGACCTAATGTACCTAAGGTAGAATTTGCTGCAATGCATTCTTTGTTACCTGGTTGTGTATGGTAAGCATGCAATCTCCATATACTGCTCACCTCCAAGCAGACAAATTTTATCTTTCCAAAAGGTGCTCATCATTTCCTCCAGCACCAGCATAATAAAAGATTACTTCAGTCTTATTCAGCGTCAGACCTGTTTCTCTGGGTCAGGCAAGTCTACTGTCTGGCTGGATCTGTGTAATTCTACAATCATTGCTCTATTCCTTAGGCTCTAGCTGTGTTAGGTCAGCAACTCTGTGACTCCACATTATCAACCACAGATCAACACCCCCGCTGTACCTCTCCCCCCAAATAACCTAATAATACTCTCTCTGGGAGTCTGTATCCTGCACCTGCTCTCTTCTCTGCACTCCCAAAGCTTGCACCCATCCTGAAAGGCTTCAGTTCTTTGGGGAATGAGGCAGAGCAAAAATATCCAAAGTAAATGAAATGCTAATTCCATGGATAGGTTATGTAGGACACAAACATAAGCTCACACAAACACAATAGCCTAAATGCCTAGCAAAGGCCCTGGTTCATAATTAGCATTCAAAAAATTATGAAGAGTAAATGAATGAATGAGGGGGTTCTAGGCAAAAATATGCCATTTCATCTCATATGCAGAGGCATGGAGCACAGTTTGATGAAATCAGCAGTGGCTCACTTTGGTATTATTTCTGTAGGTTGCCCAGGTAAAAATTTTCTGAGTGCTCAAAATGTATCCTCTCTTTTATTTGCTGGTATTCGAAATGCGCTTGATCTAAAAATCAGAAATGGTTGAAAATCCCTGATATCAGATTGTTTCCTGAAGACAGATATTTCTTTCCTTTGAAGGAGAATGCATAAGGAGCCATGGGTATTTGCAGAAAATGGTAAATAATGCAGAAATGGGTAGCTCAAGGAAAGCAAAATAGATTTGGTCTACTTCTCAATTTTGTCAGTCATTGGCCCTGCTTGGGGTAGAAAAATTCTCCCTATTCTGTCCTTGGCAGCATTATTTTTTTTTGTTCTTTAATGGAATGAGAAAAGAAGAACTTTTAATGTAGGGCCTTGAGATGGGGATGAAAAGCAGGGAACTTTCCTGGGAAACTTTTTTAATTCACATGAATATTAAAGAATGTATTTATAGAATTAGACGAGGTTCTTTCATTTAAATCATGTGATTTTTAAAGAGGTCAGTTTCCAAAGAAGCACATATCTAATGAAGTTATACAAAATACTCTTTCAGTAGAATATTGTCAAGTTAGTCAACTTTCTTTCCTATCTGAATTATACTAGATATTTCTTTTCCATTATTATTTACTTTCTTTTTTTAATGCAATTATTTATAATTCAAACAGAGATATTATGGCTTGTGAAAGCTTTTGCACAGAATTTAGCATATTCATTATTCCTTATTACCATTACTATGGAGATACAATTATTAATTTTAAAATCATAATATAGCTTTAGAATATTTTGAAACAAGTTCATGCTAGGGAAATTATATTTGATGTGTTCTTTGTGGAGTCAGAAAGTAATAAGACCTAATCCAATTTGCATTTTTATATATGTTAGCACCTCTATGAACCTGTTCAGAGTTTTAAATAAAATGAATGGAGAAATATTTAAAGTAAAACTTGGATTTTTTAAAAATTCACTTGACTAGCTGAAGTATCAAACAATAGAAACAAAATTTCTTTGAGATGAAGAAATACTTTATTTGGCAGATTTATGAAGCTCCCCTAATCCCAGATAAGAAAATGAAAAAGCTTTCACACTTAGATATACCCTGGCTAAAATTATTGCATTCCCAAGACAAAAAGAAAATTTCACAAGCTTATATGCAGAAAAAATTGTTTATAAAAGTGAAAATTTAAAACAACTGGGAGCCAAGAGCAATGAAATAATATCTGTACACAAATAAATAGGAAATTATTGATATGAAAAATCGTAGAGTCAATAAAATTTCAATCCCCTGTGTGGTGATTTGGAGCTGTATATACCCCTAGGAAAACGTTCTTAATTCATTCCTGCCTGTGTGAACCCACTGTAAGTAGGACGTTTTGATGAGGTTACCTCAGTTAAGGTGTAGCCCAAGATGAGTCTTAATCCTATTACTGGAGTCCTTTATAAACAGAATTCAATTCATACAGATAGAGAGAAAGCCATAGGGAGCAAGAAGTTGAAGGTCAGCACAACCTGGAGGAGAAGGGAGAGGTCAAGAGAGTTGCCATATGCATTGCCATGTGACAGAGGAGACCAGACCTAGGATCACTGGCAGCCAGCCCAAGAAAATGAGTCTCCAGGAAGAAAGCATTGCTTTGATGATGCCTTAATTTGTACCTTCTATTAACTTCAAAATTATGAGCTAGTAACTCCTCATTGTTTAAGCCAATCCATTGGAATGTATTTGCTTGAGCATCCAAGGAAACTAAAATACTTGTCATGATGAAAGAAAGATATTGTTGAGGAGCAAAGACTCAGAGTTTATTGCCCATTTTACCTCCCCATAAAGCAAATACTCAAGAAAGGGCTCTGACTGCACAAAGAGTTAAGCACAATAAGGATCTCTAATAGAGAGCAATACATGATTACCCCTAAGTCCATAGTGTTAGAGTGATTGAGAGCTTGCAAAGGTGAATGTTATAAGGATTCTTGAACTAGAAGACACTGTATTAGGGAAGACATGATGACTAACTGATTTTCAAATGCTAAACTGACTTAGCATATTCAGTGTGTTAAGAAGAGTTTC
Organism: Myrmecophaga tridactyla; assembly: GCA_004026745.1. NCBI lineage: Eukaryota > Metazoa > Chordata > Mammalia > Pilosa > Myrmecophagidae > Myrmecophaga > Myrmecophaga tridactyla. The sequence goes on from PVIY010005763.1 coordinate 75,032, forward strand.
TGTGAGGGTAGGAGATAGCAGTAGTAGGGGGAGATGAACAAACCTCAAGTTCTCATCTTTGGGGTACAGAAATAAGGGAGGGAACAGAAAATGGCAGAAAACAGTATCTTGTTTTATTGTGTTACAGAGAAATAACATATCAGGAAAGGAAAGGTAATTGATCTTGGGATAAGAAAATATATGAAAGCATTAAAATTAAAAATCGAACAAAAGGAGATAAATAAAAACTTAAAACCAGCCACACAAAGGAAAACAGGGAAAGAAATGAAGCAATGACATGCAATGAAAGTAAACATAAAGGAAGATAAGAAATGATCAAATTAAGTATATTAGTTGTTGCATGAAATAGAAACATATTAAATTCCATATTAAAAACAGGGACTGTAAAATTTAACTGAAAAAATAAAACATAGATAAAACCTGTTTCCAAGAAATTCACTTAAAATATAAAATGAGACTTTAAGACATGATAAGAAATTGCAGTGAAAGGAAAGCAGAATTGACAATATTAACTACTATCTGATAACATGAACTCTAAGGTTAAAAGCATTAAAGAAGATAAATTTACAAAGAATGCAAACGAGTCAAAATTATACAACCCCCCAAAAAATAAAAAGATAAAGTTATAAAGTCACAAATCTTAAAAAAGCTTAAAGATTTAATGCAAAGGCTGTTACAGTGAGAGATACTGACACAGGTTACGATCAGGAACCAGCTAGTTAAGACTTAGAAGAGTGGAATGATGTGCTCAGCAACCGAAAATGTCTGTGTGTATAATAAATATATTTATTCTATGACTAGGGGCTATATATAATGTTTATATGCTCATGGGATGTTTATAGAACTCAAACATGAATTTGATGTCAAATAAGCCTTCCCAAATATTGAAAGAGCGGAGATTTGTAAACCATACTCTCTGATTAGAATCCATTAAAGTGAGAAATAATTAAGATGATCTATCCCCAAAAAGTAACTGCTTTGAAAATTGAATGTTTCCCTTAACTTTTAGTTAAAAATGAAATTAAAAGGGAAGGTACATACTATTTAGAAAGCATAAAATAATAAGAAATATTATAAGAAAACTGATGGGACACAACCGAAGTTGCATCATGAAAAACTTTATAGCTTTAATTGCCTTTTTTAAAAGGTAAAAAATAAAAAAAAATATGCAATGAGTTTATTTTATTAAATGAGACACAGAACATCAAAGTACAACATAATTAGAAACAAGGAATTAAACAAAAATTAAATATTACATTAAGTAAATAGAAAGTAAACAAAAATAAGGAGAGCAAGCAAAGATTATGGGGGAAAAAAACCTCAGGGACCTATGAGACAATATGAAAAGATCTATCCTCTGTGTGATAGTAGTTCAAGAAGGAAAAGGAGGGGGAAACCTATGCAGAATAATATTTGAAGAAAAAAATGGCTGAGATTTTCCAAATTTGTTGAAGTACATACATTTATAGATTTGAGAAACTCAGATAATCCCATACAGGATAAACTAAAAAAAATCACATGGAAGACAAACCATATTAAAATTGTTTGATCAAATCAAATCAAATACAAGGAAAAATTTTAAAAACAGTCAATGAAAAACAGAGGAACATGCTATACACAGGGGAATAATGATTTGCATTTCTGCAGATTTATCACCAGAATCTATTTTGGCCAGGAAACAGTAGAAAAGCATCTTTAAAGAGATGAACGAAAAGAACTTTCAACCCAGAATTCCATATCCAGTGAAAATATCCCACAGAAATGAAGGTGAAATAAAAACAATCTCAGATTAAGGAAAAATAAGAGAATTATCATCATCAGACTTGCTCTCAAAGAAATGCTAAATGGATTTGCTCAAACTGAAAGGAAATGATCCAACAGAGAAAACTGGAACTGCAGGAATGAGAGAAGATCAGCATCAGTCATAAATTGCAGGATAAATATAAGAGGCTAATTATTTTCCCTTCAGTTCTTTAAAATATGTATGAACGCTGAAAGCAAGAATTATAACATTCTTTAGAAACCACTAAAATCATATCAAGACATACAGCCAAAATTATAGTTTCTCCAAACTCAATAAAATTAAATTTGAAATCAGTAAGAAAATCCCCAAACACTTAGAAATTAATGCACTTCTAGATACATCAAAGAAAAAGAAACTACATATAAAAATAGAAAATGTTTCAAAATGAATGATAACAAAAACAAATATCAATATTTGTAGTTTACAGTTAAAACAGAACTTAGAAAAAAATTATAGCTTTAACTTCATGTATTAGAAAAGAAAAGGAACTTAATTTGGATGATCCAAAATGAACTTCCTTTCCTTCTTGTAGGAATCCTGGGATTTCTGCTATCAGTCTAGGACTACTTTAAGGCTTCTTTCATGACTCATGTTTTCCCAAACCATGCAGGTAGAATAAATTCAAATCCCCAACTTTGTGAAGCAGTAGTTCTGGTTATGAATTATTGAGGAGGTGATTTTTGTTTCCATTTTGCCCATGATGTTTAGTTGCACTCAGTAGAAAAATAGGCTGTAGTAGTATTATTCCATTTTTGCCCTAACTGGAACACTTTCATATGATTTTAATATTCTACATTTTTATAAGACTTGTATTTCGGGTCTGTGTGCATTTTATCTTGGTGAATGCTCCATGTGCATTGGAAAAGAATATGCATTTTGCATTTTGGGGTGTGGTGTTCTAAAAATGTCAGATCAATTTGACTGATAGTAGTGTTCAAATCTTTTATAATCTAACTGATTTTTTGTCTACTGATTCTATTACTTGAACTTCTGTTATTCGGTGCATACAAATTCAGAATTATTATAGGTTCTTGACAAATTGACCATTTTTCCTTATGAATTAACTTATGAATTACCTTATCTCAGGGGATACTCTTTTTCTTCAAGTTTATTTTATTTGGTATTAATAAACAATAGCTTTCTTATGCTTAATTATTTTTAACTCTCAACCTAGTTGAATCATTTAATAAAACTGTATGTATTACAGTAAGTACATTATTGGGTCTTGCTTTTTTATCCTGTTTTGGTAATTCCTGTCTTTTACTTGAGTGTTTTAATGGTTTCCCTGTATGCCTTTTATTTTTCTCTTTGGCTTTTAAAAATATTTTTTCTTAATCTTTGACTTCATTAATGGAGGTTTTTTCCTTTTATTGAGAAATGAAAGGCTTGAATACATCAAATAAAATCAAGTTCTAAGAATAGTCAGCTTTCAAAAGTTTGATTGTGACATGTCTATGCGTATAGTTAGTATTTGCAAATGGTTCATGGGTGCACGAGAACAATGGGAGTACAGTTAATTGTTGAGTACAGTGTTCTATATATGATCATGAATATTTTCTTCCACTCAGACAATGCCCAAAAGAGTGAAATTCCTTTTATTGTCTCCTCCAAGCAGGAAGATCTTTTTCATTTTTCACTGAAGTATGGACTTTCAATGTTCACAGCTTTATATTGAGAACTTTGTTCTATCTCCACAGTTTATGGTGGGTCAACCCCTTTTTATCTGACATCATGGAGCCAAAAAACCAAGGGGTCTACGTTCCTTATGTCAGGTAATAGACTTATGGGGGAGATTCAGTGGTTCAGCTCTTGTTTTTAGCCTCTGAGGAGTTCCTGTACTCTTTTGTAATTCAGTCATGCAATTTAATTTTAATTTGCTGATATATTAATCCACAATTCCAGGTGTTTTTTGGGCAGGAGTTTTTTTTTCCCCAGAAAATCTAGCTCTTTTTTTTTCTCCCTATTCCTTGTGTAGTTCTCTATCATCACCTAGATCTCAGATCAAATTCCACCTCCTTGGTGAGGCCTTCCTAATTCATACTAGTTAAAGCAGCCAACCATTTCACCCCATACACTCCATTTTCTATTACTTGCTGGAATTAAATTATTTGTGTATTTAATGATTTATTAGCACAGTCATTTTTTGGTCACCCTATTTCATGCAAAATGCTCAAAGGACTGAGACTATGATTCATTCATATATCCATAGAATTATAGAAGTGTTTGACACATGTTGGGATTCATCAAACACTTGTTTAATGAATGACCCAACAGCGCAATCAGCAAATAGTTGATTGTTTATCAAAGAACTTTACTTTGTATCCTTGAATAAGATAGATCCTTAGCTATTTGACAAATATTAGTGTTAATGTAAGGGTAGGATTAAAACCCAAATTTCAGGAATACCTTTACTAATACTTTAGGAATAAATATGTCAATTAGCGTTAAGGAGTCAAACTTAAAATCATGTGGAATTAGTACCAATACAAATAAAAAGAAAAATCACTTTGAAACAGAAATTGAAAACTTTACAGAGGAGGTCAGTCCGCAAACACCTGAAGAATGCCCTGGTGCAGAGAGAAGAAATGATGAGATGTCAGGTGGAGAGAGAGTAAAAGAAGATACGAGATGATTTTCCCTTTTCAACTGGCCTTAGAGTTACTTCTTACATGTGTATTCTTCAAGTTTTCTCAGTATACTTTAAAAAAACACTAGCTTGAGAGAGTGCTTTTTTCTCTTTCAACAAAATATCCCCAATTTGACATAAATTGAGAAGGTTACAGGTTTGTGAATTTGGTAATATTTGAGGAAGTGGTTTCAGATATCTTTTTAAGATGTTTTTTAAATTGTGAAATATGACATACATAAAAAGAAAGGAAATGAAAAGCAATACTTTTCAAAGTAACACCTCAACAAGTATTTGCAGAACAGATTTCAGAGTTCGTTATGGGTTACTTTTCCACTATTTCAGATCTTTCCTTCTAGCTGCTCCAAAACATCGGAGGCTAGAGGAAATATCAATATAGTGATTCAGCAGTCATACACATTTGTTAAATTCTATTTTCTCTGTTATAACTCTTCCTTTTCCTTTGATCCTTCTCCCAATCTACAGGGATCTTGAGGCAGTGACTGCTCTGACTTTTTCATGCTGAGAAGGGGTATTGATACTAAAGGATAGGGTGATGTAATTAATTGATAAACTTGGAGAGGCTGGTACCTCTGGATTTCAAGATATTCTAGCCTTGGAATCTTCTAGAAATTGTAGGTTTCAGGAAAGCAAACTTAATACATGAAACTTTCATAGAGTCTCAGTCCAAACCCTAGGTGTTAAATTATGGCTGATTGAATTTCTTTTCTTGTAATTGGTTTGTTGAGCTCTTCTTCTTTTTTTTTTTTTTCAGTCAGTATAGATAGTTCATGTGTTTCTAGGAATTTGCCCATTTCATCAAAGTTGTCTAGGTCATTGGCATATAGTTGTTCATAGTATTCTCTTATGATTTTTAAAATTTCTTCAGGATCCACGGTATTGTCTCCCCTCTCATTTCTGATCTTGTTTATTTGCATCCTTTCTCTTCTTTTCTTTGTCAGTCCAGCTAGAGATCCATCAGTGTTACTGATTTTCTCAGTAATAACCCTGAAAACTGACTAAACTCACCAATTAGAAGATACAGATTGACAGAATAGATTAAGGCATATTATCCATCTATATGTGGCGTACAAAAGAGACCCATCTTAGACCCAAGAATGCAACTATATTGAAAGTGAAAAGATGGATAAAGATGTTCTATGCAAGCTACAACCAAAAGAAGGCAGGAGTAGCTATATTAATATCAGATAAAATAAATTTTAAATGTAAACACATCATAAGAGACAACTAAGGTCACATTATCTTAATAAAAGGGACAACTCACCAAGAGGAAATAATAATCATAAATGTTTATGCTCCCAATCAAGGAACTCCAAAGCATATGAGGCAAACATTTGAAGGAAGCAATAGATATTTCAACAATAATAGTGGGAGACTTCAATACACCCTTCTCCACTTTAGATAGAACAACCAGACAGAGGATTGACAAGAAAATAGAGAACCTAAATAATGTGATAAATTAGTTAGATCTAATAGACACATATAGAACATTATACCCCAAAATGCCAGGATACATTTTTCTCTAGTGCACATGGAGCATTCTCCAGGACAGATCATATGCTGGGACAAAAAAATAAGTCTCTGTAAATTTACCAAGATTGAAATTATTGAAAGCTCTTTCTCTTACCACAATGTAATGAAAGTAGAAATTAAAAATCTCCAAAGAATCAGAGCTTTCACAAATATATGGAGATCAAACAACACACTCTTAAATATCAGTGAGTCAAGGAAGAAATTGCTAGATAAATCAGTAAATACCCGAAGATGAATGATAATGAGAATAGAAAATATCAGAACTTATGGGATGTGCCAAAGGCAGTACTGAGAGGGATTTTTTTTTTTTTTGCCCTAAATACCTAAATTAAACAAACAAAAGCAAGCAAAAATTGAGGACTTAAATGCTCACCTGGAGAATTTAAAGAACCCTAAACTAACACAAAAGAAAATAGAAGAGAAATAAGAATTGAAGCACTCACATGTTTACATTTAAAATCTATTTTATCTGATATTAATATAGCTTATTCTATTTTCTTTTGTTGCAGCTTGCATGGAACACCTTCACCCATCCTTTCACTTTCAATCTAATTGTGTCCTTGGGTCTAAGATGAGTCTCTTGTAAGCAGCATGTAAATGGATCATCTGTCTTAATCCATTCTGCCAATCTGTATCTTTTAATTAGTGAGTTTAGTCAGTTATTCAAAGTTATTACTGTAAAAGCAATTTTTGAATCTGCCATCTTATCCTTTGGATTTTATTTGTTAGATCTATATGTTCTTTTCCCTCTTTGTCTTTTTATCCTTTAAGTTACACTTACTTGTACTCTTCAATTTTGTGACCACCTTTAGACCTCCTTCTCCTATCTTTTTTTTTTTCAGCTGACAGGGCTCCTTGGTATTTCTTGTAGGGCAGGTCTTTTGTTGACAGTTCTCTCAATCTTCATTTGTCTTTGAAGGATAACTTGGCTGGGTAAAGAATTCTTGGTTTGAATTCTTTCTTATTGAGGATCTTAAATATATCATACCATTGCCTTCTTGTCTCTTGGGTGCCTGTTGAGTTGTCTGAACTGTCCTATGTGTTTTACCTTATATGTAGTAGATTGCTTTTCTCGTACTGCTTTCAGGACTTTCTGTTTCTCTTCAATATCTGACAGTTTAATTAGTGTGTGTCTTGGAGTAGGCCTAATTGGATTTATTCTACTTGGGGTTCATTGGGCCTCTCTGATTTGTCTATTTATGTCTTTTATAAGGGTTGAGAAATTTTCTCGGATTATATCTTCAACTAACCTTCACAGGCCTTTACCCTTCTCCATCTGGGACACCAATGAGTCTTGTATTTGTGCACCCTCTATTGTCCTTCATTTCCCTAAGATCCTGTTCTATTTTTCCATCTTTTTTGCCATTTGTCCTTTTGTGCACTCTAATTCAATTCTTCTATTTCTTCAATTCTCAAGTTCTGTCTTCCAACTCACTTATTTTTCCTTCTGCTTTTTCAAATCTGTTATCATGTGTCTCTAGCAAATTTGTAATTATGTCTACTATATCTTCCATCTCTGTGAGCTGTGCCATTTTTCTATGTAATCTTTTGAATTCTTCTTTATGCTCTTCTAGTGTCTTTCTGATATCCTTTATTTTCAAATAAATATCCTTGTGTAGTTCTTTTGTATTCTGTGTCCCTTCCAGTGTTTTGATTTGGTTATTTGGTTGGGACATTTTTGCTTTGATCTTCACATGCTTTGTTATTTTCTGTTCTGTTCAGGGCAATTTATTGTCTTAGTATTCACTCATCTAAAGTTTTGTATTTACTTAGTTTTGTATTGAAGGTTTCTTTTTGCACTTGGTTTGTCAGTAATTTCCCACCAAACCATGGCCTGGATCTCATGTAGGGGTACAGTTCTACTTGAGGGTCTATTAAAAGTTGCCCAGGTAGTTCAGTGGTAGAATGCCCTCCCTCCATGTGGGAGACATGGGCTTGAGTCCCAGATCATGTGCCCCTTCAAAAATAAATAATAATAACTAAAATTAAAAATATGAGAAAACACACCTGAACAGTAGTAGACTCCAAAGTCAGAAGAAGACACCCCAAGATATGTTGGGAATGAACTCAGACTGGTGCCCACAAAAGGAGACAAAATAAAAAATAAGAAATATATAAAATATAAATATATAAAATATAAATAAATATTAAAAATAAGAATAATGCTACTAATAAAAATAGAAAAATATATTTAAAAAATTATATAGATAAGGGGTTTGCCAGACTGCACTTACTGCTTCCTCCAAGCAGGTGGTACTCCTGAGACATCTCTTCCTCTCAGCCCTGCCCCTCCCCAACTGCAATGGTTGCCTGGGAAGATGGCAAGCATGGCAAGGAGGTTGCTCACAGCACATGGCAGCAGGACAGGGGAGGCAATTTCAGGACCCTGGGAGTAGCTGATCTGCAGTGACTGGTGCCCAGGAAATCTACCATTCACTGCACCAGATGGGATGGCTATTCATGGTACTTGACTGGGCATTGATCCCAGCAGTGGGGGGTTGGTGTGTTTACCAAGTACTTGCCCATGGATGAAAAAGAGAGCTTTGGACTCCAGATGAGAGGAGTAGGTTGACAATACTTGTTGCTCACTCTTCTGGGATCCCTTTTTTTAAATAGGAAGAAACAAAATTTTTTTTTAAATAGGGAGCCTATTATATACCTGACATTCCCCTAAGTATTTTGCATGTTATTGCATTTATTTCTGCAGATTTCCTTCCCTGAGATTAAAGCAAGCTGTTGCAATATCAATAATAGTTCTTGGCTTAAAGAGCCATGAGCTGAACAACTTGACTCCATAAGGTTTGTGTTAACTGGAAAATCACTTATTTTTACACACACACACACACATGCTATACATATGTATAAAGATATTCTAATGAGATTCCTTTGAACACAGGTTTTGAAGTCAGATGGACCTAGTTCAAATCCTGGTTCAATTGTTTATTAGTTGGCTGGGCCACACTAGATGTGTAACCTTGGGGAATCCCCGAGTCTCAGTTTCTTTATCTAAAAATCTAAATATAATAATTGTAAAATTATGGTGAGGCTTAAATGAGATACTATTTTCTAACACACAGAAATCACATTAAATATTAGTAACAAAACCTGTATATAATAGATGGTTCCAAGATATAGATCTTGAATAGCTTATAAATAAAAGGGTTTGGGGATAACCAGATGTACTAAATTTAAAAGTGGCCTAGGATATGAGGAAATGAAATGTGCATAGTGCATATAGTTCATAAGACTCTGACTCTTCATGTGCCAAGGAGCAATTCCAAGTAGTTTACACACTTTACCTCTCATCCTACACAAGGAAAATATTTTGTCCTTGCTTTTTAGATAATAGTGACAAAATCTCATAGATAGCACATGGAAGAGATGGAATTCGAACTTAGGTCTTCAGGACTAAAATCTGAATTTCTCTGTCCTAGAAAGTTCTCTAATTCCAAACTTCTTATGATCCAAAGATATTGGATAACAAATAATTTTGTAAAGGTATCTTGGCCACATTACAATCACTACCACTGTGCAAATCTAAAGGTGGCCCCTTATATACTTGTAATCAGTCTTTTTCTTTTATTCAAATCATTTCTTGTATTGCTATTTTTGAGTTAGATAAGAGAAAAAATGATTCAGAATGTGTAATGCAGTCTCGACATGTCATAAACTTTTCAGAGGCCTCTAGATACAGTTTTATTTTTATAAACACTCTGCATGGGAAATCACTAATATGAGAAGTTTGTATGTCCAATGTATGAAGCATAAAAGCTTGAGGTGGAAATAACTTAATGGAATAAACCTTTTCGAGGGACCACAAATGAGGTGGCTCACAGTTCTATCCAATTTTACAAGATGATGTAAAAACACTGAAATAATTTATTTTCATAATTCTCTGTCTGGATTTACCTCATATCAAAGTATGCAATTAATTGAAGATACCACAGAAAGTGCCTGTTAGCTTTTCTCCTACTGTTTGAGCTAATTACCCGATTTTTGAAAAAGCATTTGATTAACATATACCCTTCACAAATGTCAAGTTTAAGCAACTCCATATATTTATTTATTTATATGCAAGTTAGACATTCACAGAGCTCTTGAGATGGAGAAGCTATTTTTATTCATCCTTTTTCCTCAGTAATTCATATGAATTGGAGTCATTCAGGTTTAATTAGCTCAAAAGGTGATATTTTTTTCTTAAATGAAGAAATAGCTTCTTTACCATCTTATATCATGAGTGGATCTTGTCCATAAAACTTTGGAAAGGAAAAGAAAACCTTAAAATCCTATGGGGATGGGCTGGCCACGGTGGCTCAGCAGGCAGAGTTCTTGCCTGCCATCCTGGAGACCTGGGTTCGATTCTGGTGCCTGCACATGCAAAAACAAACAAACAAAGAAAAAACAAAAAAAGTCCTATGAGGGCTAAAGCCCAGGGCTCTACTATAAGAGAAAACCAGCATTTGTTTCAACTCACTGTTGGAGCAAAGGCAGCATATTCTAGTGGGAAAAATTAATTATTAAGCCATTTTTAATTTTTGAGAGGAACCACCAAAATGAGATTTTCAAAACTCATATAGTTTCAGATTAGAAAGGATTTCAGAATCTTTTTAGTATAATGCTTCCCAAAATGAAGCATATGTAAATTAAAGGGGTGGTTTGTGGAGTGAAACGGATGTTTTCTGAGGGGTGGATGAGTTCTCTAAGAGAAAGTTTTAACTGTTCATTTTTGTTTCTTTTGATAATCTCTAGTGTCACATTAAGATGTTTGGTAACATGGGAGGGGTCTTTTGATCATCTGTACAACTTCCAGATTTTAGTGATCACATTTTTTAAACTTTTTTCTTGTATAATGTAACATATATACAAAACTAAGAGAAAAAAAAAGCAATTGTTTTCAAAGCACTCTTCAATAAGTAGTTACAGGACAGATCCCAGAGTTTGTCATGGGCTACATACTATCCTCTCAGATTTTTTCTTCTAGTTGCTCCAGAATATAGGAGGCTAGAAAACTTAAATTGTTTTTTATCATCGCAATAGACATTTTTTTTTCATTTTTGTAAAAAATAACAAATATACAAAAAAGCAATAAATTTCAAAGCACAGCACCACAATTAGTTGTAGAACATGTTTCAGAGTTTGGCATGGGTTACAATTCCACAATTTTAGGTTTTTACTTCTAACTGCTCTAAGATACTGGAGAATAAAAGAGATATCAATTTAATGATTCAGCAATCATACTCATTTGTTAATCCTGTTTTCCCTGTATAACTCCACCATCATCTCTGATCTTTCCATCTCTCTTTTGGGGTGTTTGGGCTATGGCCATTCTAATTTTTTATGTTGGAAGGGTCTGTCAATAATATGGGGTAGGGAGATGGAACTACCTGATGTTCTGGAGAGACTGGGCCCCTAGGTTTCAGGACTTATCTGGTCCAGGGAACCATCTGGAGGTTGTAGGTATCTGAAAAGTTACTCTAGAGCACGGAACCCTTGTGGAATCTTATAAATTGCCCTAGGTGTTCTTTAGGATTGGCTGGAATGGTCCTGGTTGGGGGTTGGCAGGTTATGATAGGTAGCAAGGTCTAACTGAAGCTTGCGTAAGAGCAACCACCAGAGTAGCCTCTCAACTCTATTTGAACTCTCTCTGCCAGTGATATTTTATTAGTTACACATCTTTTCCCCCCTTTTGGTCAGAATATAATTGTTGATCCCATGGTGCCAGGGCCACATTTATCCCTGGGAGTAATCTCCCATGTCGCCATGGAGACTTTCACCCCTGGATGTCATGTCCCACATAGGGGGGAGGGCAATGACTTCACTTTCAGAGTTGGGCTTAGAGAGAGTGAGGCCACATCTGAACAACAGAAGAGGTCCTCCAGAAGTAACTCTTAGGCATACCTATAGGTAGGCTAAGCTTCTCCACTACCTACACAAGCGTCACAAGAGAAAGCCAAAAGATCAAGGGCTTGGCCTATTTATTTGGGCATCCCTAAAGTCTGACACAGTATCAGGGGATTCCCTGATGGTAAAGTGTAATAGTTCCATATTTTTTCTCCCATCCCCCAAAGGACTTTACTAATATATTTTGTTATCTGCTTAATATACCCTAGGATGTATTCAGGCATTATGTTAAGCTATTCAGGATTAAAGAACCTCTTTCTTATTCTGGGCCCCCTGTATTTCAATTGTTCAAATGACCTGTGCACATAGATTGAGTTAGATTATGTGCTACAGAAAATTTAGGTTCCAGATCAAATAAAACTTTCTTCCTCTGGTCTCAAAGAGTACGTGTGGTTCTAAAATATAGACAATGTCTTCCTTACCCCTGTCTTACTTGAACCCCGACCTGATCAGCTTCATTCTTATCCTTCATTTAGAAAGGATATTTAGAAAGACTATTTTTTTCCCAGTTCAGCACATCCTTCAGCCACCTGCATTCATCAGACATCATGTATAATGCCCAAAGCCCACAGTCCATCAACACTCTCAATTTTAGGTAATTTCATTATCCCAAGAGAAAGATAACCAATAAACACACCCTCACTAAATAAGAAATCTAAACCTTCTCTTAACTCTTGTACCTCCCCCTATTATTTACCTCTTCTGTTGCTGTGGTAGTGCTTATATTTTCCTTTTAAACATAGTCCATAGCATGCAATAGCAGTTCTCTCCCTGTACCCCTGAACCCTGGACTTAAACACTCTTTAAGTCAGGAAGCTAACTCCTATTACTAGGTCTTGAAGATGCTCCCTACATTTTCTTCTAGAAGATTTATTTAGTTCTTATGTTTAGGTGTTTGATCCACTTTGAGTTAATTTTTGCATAGGGTGCAAGGTAGGGGTTCTCTTTCATTTTTTGACTATTGATATCCATTCCTACCATGCCCATTTATTGAAAACACTATTTTTTTCCCCAGTTCAGAGGATTTGGGGGCCTTGTCAAAACTCAGTGGACCAGCAATTTGGTGGTCTATTTCTGCACTCTTGATTCAATTCCATTGGTCAATTCTTGTATCTTTGTGCCAGTACCATGCTGTTTTGACCTCTGTGGCTTTAAAATTAGTATTCCCTGTCTTTAAAGGCTTTGACAATAGGGAGTATTAATCCTCCCACTTCTTTCAGGAAGCTTTTAGCTATTTGGTGTCTCTTCCCTTCCAGATGAATTTGTTAACTAGCTTTTCCAAGTCTTCAAAGTAGGTTGTTGGATTTTTAATTGGTACTGTTTTGAATCTGTAGATGAAATTGGGTAGAATTGACACTTTAACTATATTTAGGCTTCCTATCTATGAGCAGGAAATGTCTTACTACCTATTTAGATCTTCTTTGATTTCTTTTAGCAATGTTATGCAGTTTTCTGTGTAGAAGTCCTTTACATCCTTAGTTAAGTTCATTCCTAAGTACTTGATTCTTTTAATTGTGATTTTGAATGGAAGTTTTTCCTTAACTGACTCCTCAGCTAGGTCATTGCTTCTGTATAGAAATGTTACTGATTTTTGCACATTAATTTTATTTTCCACCACCTTGCTGAATTTGTTTATTAGCTCAAGTAACTTCTGTAGATTTTTCAGGATTTTCCAAGTATACTATCATGCCATCTGCAAATAATGAAAGTTTTACTTCTTCCTTTCCAATTTGGATGCATTTTTTTCCCCTTTTTCCTGCTTGATTGCTTTAGCTCGAACTTCTAGCACAATGCTGAATAGTGGTGCCAGTGGGCATCCTTCTCTCATTCCTGATCTTAGGGGAAAGCTTTCAGTGTGTCTCCATTGAGTATAGTGCTGGTGGTTGGCTTTTCATATATTCCTTTATCATATTGAGGTATCATATTGAGGTATTTACCTTTGATTCCTATCTTTTGAAGAGTTTTTATAAGAAGAAGATGTTGAATTTTGTCAAATGCTTTTTCAACATCAATTTAGATGATCATGTGATTTTTCCATTTTGATTTGTTAATGTGCTGTATTACATTAATTGATTTTCTTGTGTTGAACCATTCTTGCATTCTTGGCACAAACCCCACTTGGTCATGGTGTATAATTCATTTAATGTGCTGTTGGATTTGATTTGCTGATATTTTGTTGAGAATTTTTGCATCTAAGTTCATTAGGGAGATTGGTCTGTAGTTTTCCTTTCCTATAGTATCTTTACATGGTTTTGGTATTAAAATGACATTAGCTTCATAAAATGAGTTAAGTAGAGTTCTTTTTCCCTCAATTTTTTGAAAAGTTTGAGTAGGATTGATGTTAGTTCCTTTTGGAATGGTTGATAAAATTCCCCTGTGAAGCCATCTGGCCCTGGGTTTTTCTTTGTAGGAAAACTTCTGATGACTGATTGAATCTCTTTACTTGTGATCAGTTTGTTGAGATCTTCTATTTCTTCCTGAGTCAGTGTAACTTGTTTGTGTGTTTCCAGAAATTTGTCCATTTTATCTAAAAGTTGTCTAGTTTGTTGGCATATACTTGCTCATAGGATCCTCTTATAATTTCTTTTATTTCTGCAGGGTCTGTGGTAATGCACCCTTTCTCATTTCTAATTTATTTTTTGCATCCTCTCTCTTTTCTTCTTTGTCAGTCTTGATAGTGGCCCATCAATTTTATTAATTTTCTCAAAGAACCAACTTTGGTTTTATTGATTCTTTCTATTCTTTTGTCCCATTCATTTAACTGTGCTTTAATCTTTGTTATTTCTCTTCTTCTATTTGCTTTGAGTTAGTTTGCTGTTCTTTCTTAAGTTCTTCCAGGTGAGCAGTTAAGGCCTTGATTTTTGCTCTTTCTTGTTTATTAATACAGGTATTTAGGGCAATACATTTCCCTCTCTTATAGTCTTTGTTGCATGCCATAAGTTCTGATATGTTGTATTCTCATTTTCACTTGTCTCCACATAGCTACTGATTTCTCTAGCAATTTCTTCTTTCACCCACTGGTTGTTTAACAGCATGCTATTTAATCTCCATGTATTTGCTAGTGTTTTCATTCTTTGGTGGTTATTGATATCCAGCTTCATCTATTGTAATCAGAGAAAAGGCTTTGAATAATTTCAATGGTTTTAAATTTATGAAGACTTGTTTTGTGCCCCAGCATATGATCCATCCTGCAGAATGTTCCATGAGCACTACAAAAGAATGTATATCTTTTTGTTTTGGGGTGCAATGACTTATATATGTCTGTTAGGTCTAATTCATTTATTAAGTTGTTTAACTTCTCTACTTGTTGATCTTCTGTCTGGTTGTTCTATCTATAGATGAGAGTGGTATAATGAAGTCTTCTACTTTTAGTGTTGAAACATCTATTGCACCCTTCAGCTTTGCCAGTGTTTCTCTCATGTACTTTGGAGCTCCTTGATTGGTAGCATAAATATTTATAATTGTTATTTCTTCTAAGTGAATTCTCCCTTTAATTAATATATAGTGTCTTTCTTTGTCTCTTATGATGCCTTTACATTTAAAGTCTATTTTGTCTGATATTAGTATAGCTATTCTTGCTTTCTTTTGGTTACAACTTGTGTGGAACATCTTTTTCCTTACTTTTACTTTCAATCTATTTGTATCCTTCTGTCTAAGATGAGTCTCCTGTAAGCAGCCTGTAGCTGGATTATATTTCTTAATCCATTCTGTCAATCTGCATCTTTTAATTGGTAAATTTAGTCCATTAACATTCAAAGTTATTCCTCCAAGGACATTTCTTGAATCTATATCTTATCTTTTTATGCTGTTTTTCACATATATATTCTTTCCCTCTTTCTCTTTTTATCCTTTAAGTTACACGTACAGGTACTCTTCAATTATGTGCCCTCCTCCAGATCTCCCTCTCCTATCTTTTTTTTTTTTTTAACTGGCAGAACTCCCTTTAGTATTTCTTGTAGGGACAGTCTTGTGTTGATAAACTCTTTCAGGATTTGTTTGTGTGTGAAATTTTTATCTCTTCCTCCGTTTTGAAGGACAATTTGGCAGAGTAAAGAATTCTTGGCTGGAAGTCTTTCTCTTGCAGGAATTTGAATATATCATACCACTGCCGTCTTGCCTTCATGGTGCCAGTTGAGTAGGCTGAACTCAGTCTTATGTGGTTTCCCTTGTATGTAGTAGATTGTTTTTCTGTTGCTGCTTTCAGAATTTTCTTCTCTTCAACATTTGACAAACTGATTAGTATGTGTCTCGGTGAAGACCTATTTGGATTTATTCTGTTTGGAGTTCATGAGCTTCTTTGACTTGTATATTTATGCCCTTTAGAAGGGTTGGAAGTTTTCCCCCATTATATTCTTAAATACTCTTCCTAGCCCTTTGTTCCTTTCTTCTCCTGAGACATCAGTGATTCTTATATTAATGCACTTTGTTTTGTCCATCATTTCCTTTAGATCCAATTTAATTTCTTCCATCTTTTTTTTGTCATTTGCTATTTTGAGTGTTCAAAATCAGTCATCCTGTCCTCTAGTTTGCTTAGTCTTTCTTCTGTCTCTTCAAATCTGCTACTGTGTAACTCTAGTATGTTTTTTTAATTTGGTCAGCAGACTCTTTAATCTCTGTGATATCTGCTATTTTTCTATTTATACTTTCAAATTCCTCTTTATGTTCTTCTAATGTCTTCTTGATCTCTTTTATGTCATTAGCCATCCCACTTTTTTATTTAGTAGAGTTACATGAACATCTTTGATTAGTTGTTCCAATGTCTGTGTCTTCCCTGGTGTTTTCATTTGGTCATTAGGCTGGGCTATATCTGTCTGCATTGTGATATGTTTAGGGATCTTCTTGATTTTCTGTTGTTTTTATCACATGTAAAGATCTTGGTTGATTTACTTTGGGAGTTTATTTCCTTCAGTAGTCTAAAGTCTTGTGTTTGCGAGATGTATGTGTAGCGGGATGCTCTGTAGGGGCAGGGCACAACAGTGTGGTGATGCATTGCAACACAGGTATAGGCACAGGTTGAGGATGCTATGCTGCTGCCTGTGAATGCGAATGTCCATGGCCAGGCAGGATGTAGTTGTGCAGGTGCGTGGGTCTTGGGGGTGTAACCCTAGTGTGTGCTGGTCTAGGGTGAGGGGCCCTGTGTGTTCATGTGCTGAGCTATGGCAATGGGTCAGCATTATGCCTGCATGCTCTAGGGATAGGTGTGACCCCACTAGGC
>PVIY010005764.1:0-24220 GCA_004026745.1 Myrmecophaga tridactyla
AGGGCCCGACAGGAAACGGGGCCGCCAGACCTACACGCGCTACCAGACGCTCGAGCTGGAGAAGGAGTTCCACTTCAACCGCTACCTGACGCGGCGCCGCCGCATCGAGATCGCCCACGCGCTCTGCCTCACCGAGCGCCAGATCAAGATCTGGTTCCAGAACCGCCGCATGAAGTGGAAGAAAGAACATAAGGATGAGGGCCCGGCCACCGCCGCAGCCCCCGAGGGAGCAGTGCCCGCCACCACCACTGCGGCTGCTGCCGACAAGGCCGACGATGAGGATGAAGAGGAGGAAGACGAGGACGAGGAGGAATGAGAGGCCTAGCGTGACCCTGACTGCACGGGACAGTCGGGAAAGCCTCTTTAAGAGACTCACTGGTTTTATTTACAAAAATGAGAGGGGAAAAACAAACAAAAAAACCCCCAGCCCTCAACCCATCTCCCACCCACCCCATCACCTACTCGGCTCCCAAATCTTCTGGACTGGCAGCCGCTGAGACTGGGTCCCCTTGGAGAGACCCCCTGCCTCTGAGGACCCCCAGCAGACACCCCACCCCCAACCCCAGGCCGCCGGCCTGCGCTGGCGCGGCCAAAATACTACCTAGCACAGGCCTCGGAGTGAGGCACCCCCAAACTACCTATGGGCCTAGGCCCAGCGGGCCTCCTCTCCCAGGAAGCCCAGACCAGGTCCCAACACTGGCAGACACCTATCACCACCACCCCCATACCCTCAAGGACTTTTCTCAGTACTACCTAACTTGCCCCAAACTACCTATTTTGTGCTCCCTGGCTGCTTGCTACCTAGTGCCGGCCCTTTCCCAGCCAGCCCCCTGCTGCTTCTGGTGGGCAGCCTCTGGGGTTCCTGAGGTTGTGCAAAGAAGGAGCTGGGGTTCGGGGACTAGGGCATTGGCTTCTATTTAAATTAAAAAATAATATATTTATTCCAAAGCATTCTAAGTGCTGCAATCTAGTATCCCTCCTTCTCCAGCCTGGGCACCCCAAGTTCAGGCCCATCACCCTGGAGGGGAGCATTCCTGTGCTGGCTGCAGACCTCCAGGTTAGCTTCTGCTTAATAGGACTGCGGAAACGCTCCCAGCCAAGTTGCCTCTCCTTTGGCCCCTGTGTCCTATTGTCCAGCCATGCCCAATATATATACCCTAACTTTTCCTACAATAGCAAATACTGTATATTTGAACAAGATTTTTTTGGTGTCATTTATATAGTCTTGGAGCTCATTTGTAAGGCAATATCTTGACTTGGGAAGGATGTGTTATGGGGTGACTTTGTAGCATGGTGTGTTATCTTGAGCTAATGCTGTAGTGGAGTGGGGAGGCCTGAAGACCTCCCCATATACCCTTCATCTCCTCTGTTGTCCTGTGCCCCCCTGGCTCCAGTCTGGGGTTCAGGGTAGGCACACTTCCTGTCTTGCCCAGCTAATCGTGTTTTATGTAACAGAAAAATAAAGATGCTTGGTGACAAAGAAACATGAACTGCTTTATCCTGGGAGCCAAGGGAAGGGGGTGGTGCTGTCAGCATGGCTGGAAGGCAAACCCTGGCTGTATCTGTGTGTCCAAAGGGGAGGTGGGCAGTGAAAGTGTCCTAGCACCCCAGTGTGAGTGTCCATGTATTGGTATGTATGTATGTATGTATATTGTGTATACATACACAATGTATTTTTGTGTTTTTAAAATGGATATGTATACTTATTTTTGTATGTATATATTTTGCATTGTGTATTTTTACGAGTCCATAATTGTATGTCCATTTCTCCGTGTACAGATGTTTGTCTGGTTTGTGTGTGCACAAACATCTTCCAGATCCCTTGAAAATAGAATTTTCAATGGGTACATCATATTCCATGCTTCTCCCTAAGAACCTCCATAAATTCCATGAGCTATCCCCAACCATCCTTTCTTCTAGAGCTGTGGGGTGGGAGCGGGAAGCAAAATCACCCTACAACTGATCCGAGATCCCTCAAAGCCTTGAACCTGGCCCCATATAGGAGATTGGATTTAGGGCGTCTGCCGTAGGCCCCCATCCCGCATTCAGGCATGGTGAGAGCGCCCCAGGGTCTGGCAGTGCGGCAGAGGGGTGCAGGGAGGGGCAGGGGCCGCAGAACCTCGCTGCGCAGCCTGAGTGGGGGGTGTTGGGGGTGCAGGGATGGAAGAGGGGCTGGGGAAGGGTTGAGGGGAAGTGGGGAGAACGCAGAGCAGCCTGAGCTCTGCTGCTGAAGACCTCTGCTCCAGTCTGCAGTCTTCTGCCTGAGCTGGGTCCCCTTCTTACTGCCCTTTTAATAAAACCCGGTCCAGCCGAGTCTACAAAATCCGCGGCCCCAAGTCAGGGCAGCTTCGGTGGTAAGATGGCGCCGGTGTAAGAGCTGCCTCCTCTTAGTGATGGGGAAAGGGTCATAAATCCGTTGTTGTTTATGAAAATTTACAACTTTGCAATACAACTTTATGAGTTGTTCGGCCCTTCCATTGGCCGCTGTCGGTCATGTGGATGGGAACCGTGAACATGAACTTTTTTATAATTTCCCTTGCGAGAATAGAGCCGCATTCTTTTGCTCCGCTTCGTCCTGCCTGCTTCGGAGCTCTGCCTTCCAGCCCGGCTCGGCTGTGCTTTGTCCAGCAATGGCGAGCGAGGGGAGGCTCCGGTCGGACCCGGCCTGGCCGCTTGCGCCCAAAGTGGGGCGCGCCCAGTTCCCGGCGCCACGGCGGCCGCTTTGCAACTCGCAACCTGGCTAATTTCCTGCGTCCTCTGGCACCAGAAAGGAGGACGATTCGTATCCCGGGCCGCCCAAGCGACAGCTGTCAGAGGGGCAGGAGCTTCTGAGACCCTCCATCTGAAGGTGAGACATGTAGGGAGAGGAGACAGGAGCAAAGGTGGTGAGATGGCAGCCGGCGGCGGCGGTGGGAGAGGGTGTCCGGGGTGGCTTTGGAGAGGGGCACGCTCACCCTTCACCCACATCCAGCCTCTCACATTCGCCTTGCCCCATCATCACACAACGCATACATACCCAAATACACACACACACACACACACACACACTCCCCCACTCCCCCCTCACACTTCCTGGCTCACCAGGCCAGTGAATGCCCGCCTTCCCTCCGTTGGCATAGCGCCCTGGCAAGGGGCAAAAGCAGTGGGGTCTTGTCCCTTTCTCCGTAGTGGCTCCACAAAGTCCAGAGGGACGTGTTCTCTGCACCCGTCGGTCCCTCTAGTTGCTCGGATTTGGATTTTAATTTTCTCATTCATAACCCAAATGGTTAGAATGAATTCCACAACAGCAGGAGACAGTTCCCGACCTGGAAAGGTGACAAGAGGTGGAGGGAAAGTAAATTTGTCAGGCATTTTTAATAGCACGAACACAGCTCCTTCTATTCCGTGTGAATTGGTTTCTGGAGAGAAAGAACCGGGTGAGGGTGTCGGGACTTACTAATTCGGCTAGAGTCCTCCGCTGATTGCCTGCTTCTCTTCGGTGGTTTTCCGATGAAAGAGCTGTCTTTAGCGGGAGCAGAGGGATTAGGTGCGTGGGTGGAATTCTGTGTCGGAGGGGGAAGATGGGGTTAATTGGCTGAGTGTTGCTTGGCGGGAAGTTTCCGTACAGAGAACGTTGCGGGATTAGTGCGAGCTAAGGTTGATGGAAAAACACAAACCGGGTCTGGTGATAGGGGAACCCCCCCATCCCACCCGACGCTGAGGGCACCAGACCGCACATCCCACCCTCTGTGAACTGAAAGAGGACTGTGGGGCGGCCTGGAAGCAGGCCCCAAGGGCGTCGCGGGCGTGCGCTTTGCCTGGCGCGGTGGCACCCACCGTGGCTCACCTTGGGCACTCATGAGTCCAGATTTGCCTCGGGAGCTCCCTAGATAGCGAAAAGAAACGAGCCCGAGTATCTGGACTTGAGCTTTTTGTTTTTGTTTTTGTTTTCGTTTTTGTTTTAGGTTATTGTTCTCCAATCTTAGGGTAATTTCTTGGTATTCATTAGATAATTAAGAAGGGGCTGTGGATGTCTGGGACATTCACTTGCGCTAAAGGTGCGCTCCGACAGGATAAAGTGGCGCATTTGCATGGCAGGGCCGCGAGCCGCCAGACTGCGGGCTGCAGCCAGCGCATTATTTATTGCGACCGAGCCGGGCACTCGCTGCTGCCACGCTGTGGCCGTCGCCGGGACCGACGCCAGATGCAGCCCCGCGTTGTGCAGCCTGGCGCGACCGCTGAGCTGGCCCCTCAGAAATTTCCCCATCAGGCCGGGGAGAGGGGGGCGAAGTGGAGACCTGGAGGGTCTCTCGGGGCCTGACTATCAGGGAAACCTCCCCCGCCTTGGCCACTCCTGACAGGGGCAGGACGCCGGACTAGACTCGGGTCCCCCTCCCCCATGGAGACTGGTTGCACAGGCCGCCTGGCACATCATGGCTGCTTCTGTCCAAACTGCGCGTCCCAAGGCGCCTCGGGGGCGCATGCTGGTTAGGAGGACGCTTGGCTTTGAGATTCTGAAATCGGAGAGACATGTAATTCTGAGGCCTGCAGGCTTGGCTGGCCCTAAGGAGGATTGGCTATGGTAAAGAAACGATCCGTGGCTCCAGGCAAGGGCCTGTGCTGGGCAGTGGCCGCACCTGTGTGCTCTGGGTGCTGGGCTGGGCTAGCGATCCCGGCCCGACTAAGGTGGCCTTCGAGGCCCCACCCAGCCACCCACCAGGGCATCCTCCTTGTCGCTGGAGGTCTAGGAGCTCAGTGGGCAGCCCTGGACTGTGGGGCCCTGCTCACATCCCACCCCCCTTGAAGAACAGCTGAAAGGTAAGTGGACTTTCTGCTTGGCTTTGACTAAGAATAGAGAGCGCTGAGTGGTGACTATTCTCACCATCCCAGGAGGGGCTCCTGTGTCTAAAGCTCCTGTTCTTGCCAAAGTGGGTTTTGGCTCTTTGAGTGTGTGTGTATGTATATGTGTGTATATACATTTGTATGTACACAGCACATGGAGACACACACACATATATATACTTCACATGAAATAGCACTTAAAGCTGGTTGGGGAAATAAATTGGTCAGCTGCCGATGTGGTATGCCCCAGCCTTGGCAAACACATAGAGATTTCAATTTAATATAGATATTTTTCCCATCTTAGTGCCTACAAAGGCTAGAAATACAATATTTTTGGCTCTTAGCTGAGAAAATCAAATTCTCTCGTTTGTTGGGACAATTATTAGATCTAGAATCCAGGTTAAAGCATAACAAATAATAATAACAGTAATAAACTGTCACCAGCCTCAATGCTGTGTGATACATGGAGGAATGAAAGAGAAATTATAGATGTAAACATTTATCAACATCTTCAGACGGTTGTTATTTTCATTTTAAAGAATAACTTGCTTAAAATCGCTGTCATCTGATGTCTTATTTAAGAAACAATAATTCGAACATAATTTTCTTGTAACATAGCTTAAAGAAATAATTCCCTTTTTAATATTTTGAATCCATTTTCATCTATTGGTCCTTTCCCTAAAGAAATAAGAGGGAAATGTCAAATTCTATCCTCTCCTGTGAGGTCGGTCTTTATATACTCAAAAGAGAACTTCCCTGGGCTGGATCGACTAGAGCAAAGGCACTGGTTTCTGGGTGCGTCTTCCATCACCGGCAGCAGCCGCTTATAGGGGGTCCCCGCATGGGCTCCGTGCAGGCAGACCTTAGGCCAGCCCCTTCCCAGTTTTTCCCTTTGGGAGTAAGGCAGTGGAGGAAATAAATCGAAAAGCAAAGAAGTGATTAAAGAAGTCGTTCTCAGATTCCTGGTGGGGTGGGAGGCATTACCAGCCCCCCTAAATCCTGAACCCCATCAGCCTGCATTCACCCGGCTTTTACAGATCTTACAAGCACCTTTGGAAATTCAGTCAAATCGTATCAATAGTCTTTCTTCAGCCACCACAGAACTGAGGATTTTAAGGCTAATTCAAGGGGGTTTACAAGCCCAACAAAACAGTGTCGTAAAAATGCCACTGGAAGGATATCACATTTTACAAAATGAGATTGATCCGTGTGCTGTAAAAGTCAACTCTCTGGAAGGCACACCTCTCAAAGCGAGAGCAAGCAGCGCAGGACAGGCTTTTCATGTGCTGTCTGGGGATAGCCGGGCCTGGGGCAGCGGTAAAAGCAATTCAGAGGATTTCTGGAGCTGGTGAGACCACTGTTCTGCTCCTGAACGGCTGCGGGGCAGCAGACCCCAGAGCCGTCCCAGGAAGGACAAGAGGGAGGGCACTCCCAGGATAGTGTGGGCCATTGGGCGCCCCGGAAACCGAGCCCATCAATTATCCTGCGGCCTTGGGCTGCGCAGCTATCCTGTGTACACTGGTTTCAGCCAGGGGCTCTGTGTTTTCTGCACCTCTGGAAGGAGGACAGATTCCACATCTGGATTCTGATCTCAGTTCTGAGCAGCCCGGGCCGCAGAAGGTGAGACTCAGAATGCTGGGCAAGGGGAACAGGGACCATGGCTGACTTTGGAGCTCGGTCTCACTGCTGCTCTTTTCTAGACCCCCTTCTTGTTAAAACCATTGATTTCTATCCTCCCAGTTCCTGATTCAAAGGCAGGACAGGGGAGGGCGCACAGTTGGCCGAGGTGCTTTGAAGCCAGACAGGCGCAGGCTTTGAAGGTGAGCCCGATGGGGCCCAAATGAGATGTGTTGTATGTGGGAGAAGGGGGCTAGGCCGCCCCTGTAGTCACATCCTGGCCAGTGCAGGTGGGCTTTCCCTTCTCTCCCGCCAGGCCCAGGCTCCTGGTGGGGTGGAGAGAGGGAGAAGGAGAGGACACACAGATTCCCAAGGCATAGGAGTGAGAAGCAGGGAGTGAAGGCCTGGTTTCTCAGAGCCCCCTTCCCAGCTCAGGGAACCAGGGTAGGGGCGCACAGGAGTGGGTCAATTTAGGGCCATGCCGGAAGGGCAGGCCGGTGGGGAGCAAGGCCAACCTTTGCACTGCTCCTCCTTGCACAGTGCTGTCAGGTTTCTTGTTTGGAAGAAAATAACAGCAAAATCCAGCAAAGCAAAAAAGGGAGGAGGAAAGGGCGGGCCTGGCGAGGCCTCTACAGCGGCCCTGGCTCTAGTGTCCCTACTTGGACCTGATCTGCGCGCCCCTGCCCGGGCGGTGCCCGCCGCTGGCGTTCAGGGAGAGAGCCGGCCGGCTGGCTGTATGCGCCCATTAATCTGCCCGGCGGACGGCGGGCGGGCGGGCTGGGGGCTGTTTGTAACTTTGCAGCCTCGGTCGCCGCGGTCCCCGGGGAGCGGGCTCCGGCGCTCGCTCCCATTGGCCGCCGCCGCGTCAGCTGGTGCGATTTGCTGCTGTCGCTTTTGGCGTTCGGCCATCCAGAAACAAACCAGTTCGATGACTACTAATAGTTATAGCCAGATGTACTAATACACAACAAATCACAGTCCTGCAGAGGGGCGCGCAAATGAGTTCTTATTTTGTGAATCCCACTTTCCCCGGGAGCCTGCCCAGCGGCCAGGACTCCTTCCTGGGCCAGCTGCCCCTCTACCCGGCCGGCTATGACACGCTGAGGCCCTTCCCGGCCTCGTACGGGGCGTCGAGCCTCCCGGACAAGACGTACACCTCACCTTGTTTCTACCAACAGTCCAACTCCGTTCTGGCCTGCAACCGGGCGTCCTACGAGTACGGGGCCTCGTGTTTCTATTCTGATAAGGACCTCAGTGGCGCCTCGCCCTCGGGCAGTGGCAAGCAGAGGGGCCCCGGGGACTACCTGCACTTTTCTCCCGAACAGCAGTTCAAACACGACAGCAGCAGCGTGCAGGGCAAAGCCCTCCATGAGGAAGGCGCCGACCGGAAGTACACGAGCCCTGTTTACCCCTGGATGCAGCGGATGAACTCCTGCGCGGGTAAGACATTTCCCTGCAGTACCCCACCTCCCGGCCCCCAGAGAGTGGAGGGAGAGAGGGAAAGGGACAGGTAAAGAAGGAAGGAAGGAGAAGAAAACGGAAAAAGTGAGAGAAAGTGGAACGAGAAATAGAGAGAAAGAAAGGAGGAAAGAATGAGCAAAGTTTCTTTGCCTCTTTTCAGAGATTAAAAAAAAAAAAAAATTCCCAATGGGCAACCAAGCAGACTGTGGCAGAGAGAAGGCAGGGTACTAGTGTCCATATAATGTGGCAAGTTAGGAGAAGGGGTGGGTGGGGACTCATTGCCAGGCCGTGTGAGACCCGTGTCAGGAGCAACCTGAAGAGAGGGGAGAAGAGAGAGGGAACCAGATGGGAGGGAGCGTCTGCCCATGCTACATCCTGGTAACTCCCTGCTCAGATTCCCAAGCCAAGAGGCTCTTCTACACGGCCTCAGTTATAACTCCCCTTCAACCCCAACCCTCTCTCCTTTCTGCCCTTCAGAAACCCAAATAAAGGCCTCTTCCAGTGTTTCACCAAAGCCACATCCCCAACCTGAGATCTCTTTCTCATTCTCTCTCTCCCCACCCTCCCCTCCTCCCACTTCCACTCAATTGCTCACTCATAGCTAAGTTCTGCTTCCTTCTGCACCCCTGCTTGAGCCTCACACACCCGGCTGGGAGGGACCCTTCCCACCCATGGGTCTCTTTGGCACAGAACACATAGCACAGCGCAGCCTACATTTCCAGATACCCCAGACTGCCCCAGCTGCACCTTTTTGCCCCTGGTTTCAAAAACTCCACAGGAAATCCTCTTGCCCTTAGAGCAGGAGAAAGCCTAATGTGGATTTTTAAATTTAGTTGTGGTGTTTTGTTGAAAAAAAAAATCCACTTGTTTTCCAAAGG
The DNA here is from genome assembly GCA_004026745.1 of Myrmecophaga tridactyla. Classification (NCBI taxonomy): domain Eukaryota; kingdom Metazoa; phylum Chordata; class Mammalia; order Pilosa; family Myrmecophagidae; genus Myrmecophaga; species Myrmecophaga tridactyla. The sequence continues at coordinate 8,778 of PVIY010005764.1, forward strand.
AGCTTAGCATTTCTCAGAGGGGCCATATACTTTTTTTGGGGGGGGGGGGAATTCGTAAGGATTTGATAGACTGACCATTTGTAACTTTCCAAGGAAAGTGTTGAGTTTTGACATGCCTGGCCACAGTAACATCCTCAAAGACAGCCATGTGTGAAGTCGTAGTATCCACAGTGCTTACAGAATTGCACACTCATCTATCCCCAGAAACACACACATACACACACTACAGCCAGCTCCTGAAAAAATAGGACTTCGGTACCCCAAATTAAGGGTGCCCAGTCTATGCTTTCCCTTGTAATGGCTTTCATGAGGAAGATTTTTAAAAAACAACAACTTCCCATGGCAAGTCGTTTTAGGTGGAAAACATCTCGCTTGGTATGAAATAAGCTTCTCCCACCCAGCGCGCGTTCAGCCCCAGATATAGTGGGAGAGACTGGAGTGGAGGGACGCCGGTTTTCAGCCCAGAGCCTCGGGGAACCGGGAGCGGGGCCAGCGGGTTCGGCCGCCCAGACCCTCGCTTACCAGCGCGGGGCCATTTCTGCCCGCAGGTGCAGTGTACGGGAGCCACGGGCGCCGAGGCCGCCAGACCTACACGCGCTACCAGACGCTCGAGCTGGAGAAGGAGTTCCACTTCAACCGCTACCTGACGCGGCGCCGCCGCATCGAGATCGCCAATGCGCTCTGCCTCACCGAGCGCCAGATCAAGATCTGGTTCCAGAACCGCCGCATGAAGTGGAAAAAGGAGAATAAACTCATCAATTCCACGCAGCCCAGTGGGGAAGACACAGATGCGAAGGCGGGCGAGTAGAAGTCTGGGCAAGGACCAGGCCAGCGCCGCAATCTCCCTCGGCTTTGCCCCCTTGACCTCCTCTGCTCCCTAACTTTTCTCCATCCGGAGGTTTCCGCAGCTTCTGGGGAGCCCGGAGCTTTGCAAGCGCCTATTTCTTACAATCCCCACCCTCCCCCTGCACACACATTCTGAGCGGGGAGCGGGGCGCACTGCATACACACAGTCCCGTTCCCCAAGGCTGCCCAAGTCGGCTCAGGGCCCCAGGGCGCACCCCGAATTCGGCTCCAGCTCTTGCACTAGCGTCTCTGCCCGCCCTGAGCTCCGGGCGCCGGGTCGTTGTCAGTCTCAGGGTTGCTGGGGAGGAAAAAGCCCTGGGCCAAGACCCGTTTGGGATTTGGGCGTCTCTGCCTCAGCCCCTCGCCACCAAGTACTGGATGGCACCGCCAAATCGACTTCAGCCACTGGAAAGAGGGAGGCCACTGCCTGCGGGCCTCCCAGGTCGCCCCTAAGACAGAAAGGAACGCAAGGAACAAAGGGGGTCCCAGAGTAAAGGCTCTCTGGCCCGCGTGCAACCGCCAGTGGAAAAGAAGCAGCTTCAGCCGAGGCAAGCCAATGTGGGCGGTGGTGGAACTTTACAGTCCCGAGAGCGACCCGGCTCTCGCAGGCTCCCGGCTCCAGATTTCCAGTTCTCTGCCTCCGACAGCGCCGGCGCCGCCACCGCAGCAGCTTTCAAGACCTAGTGAGGGGGCCCAGGGACATGGGAGCGGCAAGATTCTCGGCTTCCAAATATGCCAGGGGCGCCTGCGAAGCCCGGCCTCCAGCAGGGAGGCCCCCCTCGCCTCTCAGCTATATTTGTGATTTACTTTCTTCTTCCGAAGCCCAGGAAAATAACGACAAAGCTACTAGGCACTGTCTCGAAATGCTTCCATTAGCGCCTTCATTTTACAACTGGAGGTCTAAGCAAGACCCCAATAACTTGGCCCACGGATCCCCAGCCCCTAGGCAGCTTCTGTGGCGTCAGGAAACCTGGGACCACTTGCTGGGTTCACGGAGAACCCTCCGACTTGGGGCCCGGCAGCCTCGAAGAACAGGACCCAGTGGGGAAGATTCTCCAAGGCTGGATACTTAAGCAAATCAAATAGCAAGCTAATGACACGAAAACCATATTTACACGAAAGAAAAATAGACTCCGGTCATAAAAGAGTATGGAATTTGACCTCGCTTCGGAAAAACACTACACAAAGCTATCTTTAATAGACGCCTGTCATTTAAGAGCGGCAGGGACACTGTCCCTCATGCACTAGCAAAAACAGAGCCATAATTGTAGCTGCTGCTGCGGGGCAGGATTTATTTCTCCAACTGGCTAAATGGCTTCGCCCCTTCCCCGAAGGTGATAGCTGTATTTTCAAAATTCAGAGCTGCCTGAGGATGCGCAGAACCGAACCCAACCACGACACAAAATAAGAGGGGCTGAAAATTGGGGGAAATAAAGTTCTTGAAAATAACAAAATCTAAGTCACACCCACCCCCCAGTCTTCTGCATCCTCGCCGGGCGCGCGATCGGCAGCTGATGGCCTCACTATTGGTACATCCTAATGGAACTGCGAGGGAAATGCAATAATTTTGCCATAATGGGCTGTAACCTCGATTCGACCCCGGCCCTTGCAACCCAGGGTCGGAAACTGGGCAATGCGTCCTGCCTCCAGCGGGTGGCGCTCGAGTCCGACTGAATAGCGGCAGCGGGCGTCGGGCACGCGCCCGGGGTACGCGCGCCACCCCTCTCGCCTCCACCCAACTCCCCCATTAGTGCACGAGTTTACCTCTAGAGGTCATCAGGCAGGATTTACGACTGGACAACAAAAGCACGTGATTCGAAGTCGTACCCCATATTTGGGTGCCTACGTAGGAGGGAACCAAGTACATGTCCCAGTCATTTCCATAATTCATCATAAATTGTGCAAGGGTGCTATAGACGCACAAACGACCGCGAGCCACAAATCAAGCACACATATCAAAAAACAAATGAGCTCTTATTTTGTAAACTCATTTTGCGGTCGCTATCCAAATGGCCCGGACTACCAGTTGCATAATTATGGAGATCATAGTTCCGTGAGCGAGCAATTCAGGGACTCGGCGAGCATGCACTCCGGCAGGTACGGCTACGGCTACAATGGCATGGATCTCAGCGTCGGCCGTTCGGGCTCCGGCCACTTTGGCTCCGGGGAGCGCGCCCGCAGCTACGCGGCCGGCGCCAGCGCGGCGCCCGCCGAGCCCAGGTACAGCCAGCCGGCCACGTCCACGCACTCGCCTCCGCCCGACCCGCTGCCCTGCTCCGCCGTGGCCCCATCGCCCGGCAGCGACAGCCACCATGGCGGGAAAAACTCCCTGGGCAACTCCAGCGGCGCTTCGGCCAACGCCAGCAGCACCCACATCAGCAGCAGAGAGGGGGTTGGCACGGCGTCCGGAGCCGAGGAGGACGCCCCCGCCAGCAGCGAGCAGGCAAGCGCGCAGAGTGAGCCGAGCCCGGCGACGCCCGCCCAGCCCCAGATCTACCCCTGGATGCGCAAGCTGCACATAAGTCATGGTAAAGCCAGCCTTTTTTTAAATCCACACGGCCGCCGAGGCGCGGCTCTTGGTCCCCGGTCTCCTCCGTTCCCTTCTCTCCCAGTCTCTGTTCCTGGTCTCGCCTCTCCTAGCCCCGCGGAGCCTCTCCTTGCGTCCTCCCTCCCCTTCTTCTTCCTTCTCTCTTTCTGCAGCGCCCTGCGCTCGCAAATGGGGGGATAAACCGCCACTGGCTGGGCAAGTTTAAACGTTAAAAGGGGGGAAAGGAAAAAAACCATCTGGAACTCCAGAGCCTCAGAATGCGCTCCGAGGTCAGACCAGCCGAGCAGGGCGCAGAGGTAGAGAGGATGGCAGTAGGGGCCGTGAATCGGGCTTGTCAGGGCAGATAATTTATGAGAAGGGCTACGCTGGGGAAACAGCGTTACTAATTAGAGCCCCCGAAAAGGGGCTTGCGGGGGAAATAATCAAGGCTAGAGCTGGAGGGCTTCTGAAGTTTGGGGGCAGAAGGGAGAGAGGAGGAAAAGGAAGAAAAAAAGAAAACAGGCGCCCCAAGCGTGCAGGCTGGAGCAGGAGGCGGCTCTCAGGGCTGGAACTTTAAGAGAGTGACCTGGAGGCCACTTGGGCGCTCAGGAAAGGGCTGTGTTTCGGTGGGTTTCTGAGCGGTGGGCGCCCAGGGAGGGCTGTGCCCCAGCTCCGGGCGCTCGGGGCAGGACTAGAGGACAGAAGAGCGACGAGGGAAAGCCGGGCTTCCCTTTCAGGACGTGGTTCCAGCCTCAGATGGGCCGATTGTTCCCAGAGTCCAAATCGTATTGTTTTCTTTCTAGAAAGGAAGAGGGAAAGAAATTCGGGAGGGATGGGCTGGCGAGGTAGGACTTGTTGAGCCTTTCACCCCTGTTCCCTGTTCAGGACCCTGGCTCATCCAGCTGGCGGACATTGGAAGCCAGAGGCTGAGGAGTTGGTGGCTAAAGCGCTGACTTTTCTGTTGCAGACAACATAGGCGGCCCGGAAGGCAAACGGGCCCGGACGGCCTACACCCGCTACCAGACCCTGGAGCTGGAGAAGGAGTTCCACTTCAACCGCTACCTGACCCGCCGAAGAAGGATTGAAATAGCACATGCTCTTTGCCTCTCCGAGAGACAAATTAAAATCTGGTTCCAAAACCGGAGAATGAAGTGGAAAAAAGATAATAAGCTGAAAAGCATGAGCATGGCGGCGGCGGGAGGGGCCTTCCGCCCTTGAGTATTTGAGCATTCAAAGTACTGAGCAGTATTAGCGGATCCCGCGTAGTGTCAGTACTAAGGTGACTTTCTGAAACTCCCTTGTGTTCCTTCTGTGAAGAAGCCCTGTTCTTGTTGCCCTAATTCATCTTTTAATCATGAGCCTGTTTATTGCCATTATAGCGCCTGTATAAGTAGATCTGCTTTCTGTTCATCTCTTTGTCCTGAATGGCTTTGTCTTGGGAAAAAAAAAATAGATGTTTTAACTTATTTATATGAAGCAAGCTCTGTTACTTGAAGTAACTATAACAAAAAAAAGAAAAGAGAAAAAAACACACAAAAAAGTCCCCCTTCGACCTTGTTTAGTGCCAATGTTGTGTGTTGCACTCGAGTTGTTTAACTGTGCATGTGCGTGGAAGTGTTCCTGTCTCAATAGCTCCAAGCTGTTAAAGATATTTTTATTCAAACTACCTATATTCCCTGTGTAATTAATGCTGTTGTAGAGGTGACTTGATGAGACACAACTTAACTTGTTCGACGTGTAGTGACTAGTGACTGTGACGAAAACTGTGACTCTGAGCGGTGTGTCCCTGGTGCCTTTGTAGGACCCTTTGCACGAACTCTGGAAGTGGCTCTTATAAGCGCAGCTTCAGTGATGTATGTTTTTGTGAACAAAGTTACAAATATTGTCCAAGTCTGGCTGTTTAAGCAAACTGTGATCCAGCTTTTTTTTTTTTTTTGTATTTGTTTTTAAGGAAAAAAATACTGACTGGAAACAAAAAAAAAAATAAACTTTCTATTGTAAGTTCTCCTGGTCTGGTTTGTGCCAAAAAGCAAGCCATCAGTGAGTGGCTCTTTCTGCTTCTCTGCCTCCCTGTCCAGTCCTGGAAGCAAGTGAGTCTGTGGCTACCTGAGCAGCTCGCTTGTGCAAGGAGGCCTCAGACCAACACCCTGACCCAGCCTCTCTATCAGAAAGTTCAGGGCAAAAGGTGGGAAAAAGCTGCAGGCGGTTCCAAAGCCTGAGTTCACCCTGCCCATCTCTGAGCAAAGCAGGTTAATTTGTCAGTATAAAATAAGAGAGAAAAGAGAGAAAGAAGGAGAAAAAGCCCAGGGCTTTGTTAGTGACCCTCCAGGCCCATACAGGTCCTGCCTCTCTCCTAAGGGGGTTCTGGGCCTCCACCTACTGGAGAGGCTGCTATGCCAGGTTGTGACCCCAAACCTTCTGCCCTTAACCCACCCCAGCACCCCTTCCCCATGCCTCGCTCTCAACCCAGTTGGTTTCTTTTGCTACAATTAATTTGCTACAAATGGAAGGTTACTTACCCCATCCTAGCTCGATTGGAAAACTCCTCAGAGCAGCTAAAGTGCAACTAGAGATTTGCACATTTACCGACTGCTTACACTGATGCCGTCTTTCCTTTTAAAAGTTATAAAACAGTAAACTTTATAAGCCCCAGTTCCGGCTATATGACATTTGGGTGCCAAATGAATAGGGTTTTGTCTATGAATTAGATCGTAAAATCATCCATAGCACAGACAGATCGGCTCACTGGCTATAAAACGTCACGTGGGGCCATTAAAGTAAGTTTTATGGTTTTGGGGAGTTGACATCCAACATTATATACCACATAACATATAATCTCACTGACGCTGGACTCCATTTGACTCTTTTGCAGGCTACGTGTGCCGCCTGGTCATTCAAATTGTCAGTTTTAGGTCCAGAAGTATCCAAACCACAAGTTCTCAAAACTCTGAAAAATGGCTCCCTCCGAGTTAAGGTAAGCTCGCCTGCTGAGCGCTTTCAAGTTTATTTGTACTCTGAAAACTTTCTTCCTCACTCTTTCTCTCTTTTTCTCTCGTTCTATAACTCTGAAGCTGCCTCTTAATTCAAAGGGGGCAGGGCAAACTTTTCCTCTGCCCAAATTGGCAGCGCCAGGAGCAGCTTTGCGGAGACATCACGGTGAAAAGCGCCTGTGGTCGTGCAGCTTCCCCAGGCCTAACTTTAATTGCTGCACAACCGCGGACCATAATGACTTCCGCTCCTCTCGCCTGCGTACAAAAAGATGATTTTGTGTGTGTGTGTACGCGCGCGCGCGCGCGCGCGAATGGGCCCGTGTGTAAGATTTGGCAGGACTATTCCCCACCCACACCCCACACCCGGGGACCTGGCCAGGGCCTGGCTTTTTCGGAGTCGCGGAGCCCTGGGGTAGGGCTGGGAGACAGTGGGGCGCCGGCTGCGGGAGCGCGCGGAGGCTGCGGGCGCCGAGGGCCGCGCTGCGCTGGGGAGTTTGAATGAAAGGCCCGAGAGCAGGGCCGAGGCGGGCTCTGGCGGGATTCCTTACGGTACTGTGGCAGTATTTCTTCGCGGGCCGAGGTCATTTGGCAGGGCTCAATTGAGGCAGCTGCCTTCGGGGCCGACTTTCAGGCTGGCTGGAAAGAGCCATAGGGTGGCAGTGGCCGGCGAGGCGCGAACCGCGCCTCCAGGCTGGGCCCCTGGGTTGCCAGCCCCAACTCAGGCTGCGAACCGAGTTCGGCAGGACGCGGGGGACCGCGGGTCCTCACCTAGGCGGGCAGGGGAGGGGGAGCTTAGCACCCTCTCCCCCCCCCCGCACCCTGGACCAGGCCTGAACCTTGTTTGCGTGCACCTTCTTTTTATTTAGCTGGGACTGTTCTCACCCGCCTGTGAGTCTGAAGCAATAAACTTTATGGCCGGATTTAACTTTAGGCTTTGAATCCCAGGTTAAATGAAAGAGGTTAAAGTGCTTTCTTTTTTTCCGCCAAGCCTTTCTTCTCCCTCTCTTCTTTCCTTTTTCCTCTCCTCTTTTGTAGAAATAAAACGTCTATGCCCAAGACCCTCAAAGACAACTTTAGAGTCCGGCCAGATAACCTTAAATATTAGCGAAATTTACTCCCTTTCAAAATATAGACAAATTTTCTCTCTTCCAAACTGCGCCCTAATGTTTGGAGGGAAATTGAGGTGTCTTCAATGCCCAGCTTGAAAGTCCCCAGAGCCATTAGGTTGTTTTTCCTGACACGTCATAAAGCATAGTTTAGGAAAGAAATGGGTCGTTTGGCAGTAGATTTCCGCCTTTCTTTTGTTTTCTCTTTCTGTTTGATCCCAGGAAATTTACATAATCTATGATTTCCAAAACAGTCCCCAAAATGGTACCAACGGGTGAAGCAAGGTGAAATAAAATTTTCCTGGATATAGTTCCAACTTGTCCCCAGCCACCACCTCTGGCCCCAAACTGGCAAAGCTAAGTGCCTGTGAACCCTGTGGCCTGTCCTGGAGTTTTTCTCTGGGTGGGTACCCACCAAGGATTTAGCAGATTTCCCCCATCTCATGTGAGGAATTAAGCCAAATTCTCCAACTGGATTCAGAAATGAAACAAAAACAGAACCCCTGTCTCCAAATGCTTTTTGCCTCAGGAGCTGGGTAGTTTTCTGTAAGTGCTAGATATTTACTAACTGCTTAAAATGAAAAACTTTAAAGCATAGATTTGAAATTTCAACAACTTTATTGTGCATAGACCACCTACACTCAACATAAGTCCAACAGATGTCCCCAAAGAGAGAGGTCCGAAAAGCAAAACTGGGAAGTTGTGTTTTTTTTTTTTTTTTTAAAGAATCAAAACCATGCCAAAACTCCCACTGCTCATGAAGAGTGGCAAGGGGAATTTCCAACATCATTTTGTGTGACCTATTAAAATGGCCATTGAAATTCCAGAATTCAGGAATATGTACCAGTATCTTCCTAGGCACCAGAATAGAAACTCTATTTGAATGTGGTAGTCTTTTATTATTTTGTGTGTCTGTGAGAATTCTGGATTCTTTGTTTCACTGCTCTAAGTTTCAGGTTCTTTATTAGAAAATTTTGGCTCAAGATTCTATTGTAGTTACACATTTGGTGATCTTGCTTGAGTGATTTCTTGGTGACTAAAAATAGAAGAGAAAAGAGTGTTAGGGATGCTGGCAGGTTAGTGTGAGTAGCTTGTATAGAAGACATTTCTACTACACCTCCGTGGCCACAGTCCATCCTGGGGTTTAGGAATGGGCAGGAAGGTTCTTGGACTCATATCCAGTGTCACACGACATAAAGAATCTTTCCCATGAATTGAAAAATTCCAGGTAACAAATATTGTCAGCTTGCTTATTTCTGCCTTAGGTAGAATTTAGGAGAACAGGCCAACCCATATGAAGCTAAAGAACTTTTAAAAAATACAGTACCCAGTTAGACTCGTGTGAGTGTTATTGGAGGGTTTTTGTTTGTTTGTTTTGTTTTTCTTCCTTCCTGCTTTCCTAGGAAACACAGGTAAGGAGAATGGTTGGTTATCCACTGAGTTGGTAGATAAGTTATTTCTTCCTGTGCACTCTTTTGGATTGCTTTTGCAGAGAACTTAGGGGAAAAAAATCTCTGTCATTGAGGGCTTTATGAAGATATCCAGCCTCAGCTGATGGCAGAAGTATGTGTGTGTGCACCGTGTCTTGTAAAAGGAGAAGGCATCCAAAATGTGCAGGGCCCTGTTTGTTTCCACAAGCTAAAGAGACAATATTTTCTGAACTATAAATATAATAAGAAGTTTCTGGTCACACTTACTTAGGGGTTTGTTAGGGTTTCCATACTCTAATTTCACAACATTATGCCAAGATTCCTTTTCTCCTGCTCTTTCCCCTGCTTCTTTGTTGACAGCACTGGGAGAGCAAGGCAGAATTTCCTACCAGAAACGGAGTCCTGTTCATTTGTTGAGGCAAAGAGGACTACATCCAAACAATTAGTGAGGGGAGAGCAAATCGCATCCTGAAAGATGGGCTATTAAAGAGGAAAATAATCCCTTTTTAAAAGATGCCCTTCTCAGCCTCTCCTCCTGCCTTGGCTCTGAGGTTGCTCTGTGGCTTGCCCACCATGGAGAGTGCAGAGTACCATGGCCTCCTCCCTTTGGCTTCTACGGGGGTTTCCTTCTGTTCGGTGGCAAAACTGGAAACAGGCGCCTAGGCAGGGCTGAGGGGATCAGTCCAGGCTTCCACCCACATGGGAGAGGGGTCCACATCCTCGTCATTCTTAAGCCTCAGAATGGGAGGATCTTTGTTTGTTTGGTATTTTTCACAAAGAAATCTGTCCTTCTCCTGCCAGGTCCCTTCCCCACAAAGTGATCTTTTCAATAATAATATTTGTTATGAAGGTTATTGGGTAATTATTGCGATTTTGTGAAGCAGCCCTTGCTTGAGGTGACGTCTGTCATCGCCTAACAAATGACGCCCGCGCAGTTCACTGCCGGGTTAAGTAAATGCAGGAGAAGATAAATCTGCACACCCTAGGAATCGCCAGCAGAGCACGCTTTAGTACAAGTTCACAGTCAACTCGCCTGCCTGGGCCAGCTCTCCCAACAATTAGGGCTGCGTCTTTATTTTTAAATAAAGAAGAAAATGTCTCCAATTCCCATTGCCCGTTTTCTTCCCATTTTCTGACCCCTCTCACATTTGGGGGGGGGGTTCCCCCATCCTACTCCAAATTTTCCTTGTAAATGTAATCATGAGTAGTTTCAAGTTAATCTAGTTCCTATCTGAGCGCTTTGACAAAAAAAGGTGGGAGGCTGATTTGACAGGACACGCAGTTACAAACACACAAAAATATCCATCTCACCCTCTATTCCAAAAGGCAGTGGGAGAAGCAGGGCACCCCTGAGATCCTAGGGGGCCCCTTCCCCCTGAGAGAAGAGGACAGCTTTGTGTATCTTTGTGGTTAGTGCGTTACAACTGCAGGTCAAAAAGTTGAGGGTCAAAAGTTTACATTGTGCAGCACTCTTAGTCATCTGCCCAGACGGAGTTTGATGTCAATGTTAGAGTTGCGATCTTGACTATCAGCACAAAAGATAAAATGGCTCGGAGTGATGCGTGCATCACAGTATGGACTCCAGGTGAACCCTAGTGGTTGAATGACCTCAATTACGGAGGAAAGGATAGAAAATTCCTCTTTTCAAGAGTAATACATGCTGTATTTCATCTTGAATTATCGCCCCCATTCTGAGGAAATAGCAGCAGGTAAATAGCATAGATTACTAAAATACCAACACCTTAGATGCTGGAGAACCAGGAGTCCGCTTGTGGGATTGTCACAAAACAACAATGCACAAAACTCATCAGTGGGCATTTAAAAAATAATATAGCAAGCTTCAAATATCCCATTTTAGATTCAAAGACAAGGGAAGGGAGCAAGAAATCTTTATTTGAAAAAAGGTGATTTTGATTGGCCTGTTTTGTTTTGTTTTAGCACATATAACGATCCCTAAAGTGGGTGAGAACAGTGCAAACACAAGCACTTCTTTCAAAATGTACTCCTCACAGTTTCCAAACACATGGAGTGCTTTTTCTGAAACTGCAACCAACGAATGCGAAGCGTTCTCAGAGCTGGGAAAGGGAGGGAAGGAAGTGGAAAAGGACAGGATTCCCCGTACTCTCTACTGGTGAGAAAATGATTATTGGTGCCATGAAAATGTCCTTGTTCTTGTAAATTTTTCATTATCTTTATTGTTGAACCTCAACCGAATGTAAGAGAAATGCTGCAATCTATAAGCAAATAACAAACTATAGAGAAGCAGCCGTTTGAGCAGGCAAGTAGAATCCACAAATGCCAGGCCACTTTGTAAGACCACTGTGACAAACTTCTATTCTCAAAAAATACTTAAAAATTTTTTAAGTATTTTAATATTTAAAATGATTAAGTATATAAGGGTGGGAGAGTGGAAGAGAAAGAGAATAGTGTATTAAGGAAGCAGACTGGAACCATGCCTCCTGTGTGAGTGGCGATTGGAAAACTAAACAATATTTTATTTTCCGTGCATCTAGATTAGCTGTGTTGATGCCATTAGAATCCATTTTCTGGGGGACATATTTTTCTTTTCTATGTGTTGACTTTCAAGTGATCGAGGAACGATGACATTTTTCTAGGTTTTTCTTTTTAACTTCAGAGATAATGCAACTGTTCAGAATGTACACTTTTGCAGGGACGTTTAAGATCATTTGAATATATTCTGGTCGATTGGATGTAACGGTGCCAGGCATGTTCAGTGGTAAAGTAAATATTTCCCAAACACTACCTTCATGGAAGTAATCAGGTTGCTTCCACTGTGCAATGTGTAAAGTTTTTACTCTGGCCAAGAGCTTGATGCCAAATGGGGGTTTGCCAGATGAAAACAGAAGAAAGGAAACAACTGTGGTGATTGCTGCTACAGCAGTGAACACTTCACCACATCTGGGCTAGTGAAATGAAGGAAACTGAAACCGCTTTTATTACTTACCAAGACAATTATGTGTCTCTTCCAGAAAACCTTTTCATTATATTGTAGGTTAAAAACATGTGACACACACCTTGGAAACATGTCAGCTTCAATAATCAGAGACACCTTCTTAGCAAAGTCTTTAAATTAAAAGAAAAAGGAGCCTGCAGTACTTACTGCTTTTAAAGTGCTTACTTCTTTATTCTGAGGATTCTGATCTTTAGGCCTCTCACATAATCCTGTATAAATCTAAAATGAATTCCAGTCCTTATTCCTGGCTTGTATTCGTTTTTAACGGCTACAAAGAAATTACTCTCATACAATTAGTTGGTCAAATGGCTGATAAAGTGTTGGTCCTCTAAAAATGCATGCCTAGTAAAAGGTGATGGGGGCGTGGGGGGGGGGGGAGCCCTCAGATGCCAGCATCAGGCATTTTGAAATTCAGCGCTCCAGAGAAGAGCTCCAGAGAGAAAACAGGCTGGGGGACTCTTGCTCTAAAGAACAAAGGACAAATACAGTCAATACATTCCATAATGTTTACATTTCCTTTGGTTTTCCCTCTTGGTTTTCCTTGAGGAGTGACCTGGGCAAAGCACCCTGCTCTCTAAAAGACACTGTATAGACCTTTTAGAAGCGCAAAGTCCAAGGCCGAGGTGAACTTCAGGTCAGCGCGTCTAACAAATATGAAAATGTCGGCTGGTGAAGGGCGCGCCTTGTGATTTAACAAAGACTGTCAATGTGTAAGATTAATAAGAAACAAAATGCACACGGTGTCACTGTTCGGTCACTTTGAAACTTGGGACAGGGTTGCATTCAAGAAGGAAGGCTGTTTCAAATATATTCAAAATGATTCAAATCAGATTCAAACCGGGCTGCAAACACTGCCTCCCTCTCACCCTCCCTCTCCCTCAGACTCCCTTCCCTCTCCTTTTCCATCTGGGATGCAAGGACATGATGAAAAGTTATTTTACTTAATGGGATTTTAAGAAAGCTTTTGTTGGGAATACATATAATTCCTGCACATGAAAATGAGCAAATGTACTTACCAGCTTCCCAAGGAAAGGATAACGCTCTCACCCTGCTTGGGATAGAACCAGTTTGTGTGCGAAGATTAGCACACTCCCTCTCTCCTCGATTTTAAGACATCCCATCTTTTTTTGGGCGAGATGCCGCTGGTAAACTGCAGATAGTTTATGAATTGAGTTAGCGTCTTTCTGGCTTTACTTTGGTGTTATGCTAAGGCAAGAGGTGTTTTAAAAATGTTTTTCAAAAGGTTATTTGATTCAGTGGAATGATGCTATGGCTTGCAAAGTGAGATTGTAGAAGGATCAGAAAAGGTACTGAGATTGTTTATTACAGCCATAAATCTTGCAGTAAAATGTCAAAATGTCGGTATGTGAGATAACACTTGGTGGTCCTGGCTCCGTTTGTGTTTATGATACGAACCACAAAGACAAGTTACAGGCCTTGGGGGATTCTGTGTAAGCCCATCTTCCTAAAGTAATAGAACTGCATGAAACACAAGCGCAGTTAACTCGTTTAGGTTAACCATATACAAAACAGTGTTCTTGTCTCGTTAATACTTTAAAATAGAAACTCGGCAGAAGGTTTTGAGGTTAAACAACATGAATTTTCTGTTTTAGTGTCTGTAAATAATATTAAACAGACATGATTAAAACCCTAGTACTCAAGGCTCATGACAGGAGGAGGAGGGCAAGATTTCTTGTTTTTTTTTTCTCCCAGATTTGTAATATACACATATAACATACTGTATGTCATAAGTATATATTATTTATATTATATGTTATATAATATATAAAGTATTTTTTTCTTGTTGGAGAAAGATACTGGTTTAGGCAGCTGTATCAAAGGATAGATTTTTCCCCTAGTCTAGAGAGGATGTCTAGAGATTATACTCAGCGCTGATTTCTGTCTGCAGCTCAGATTTCATTAAAAACAAAAAATGCTCAGAGTGCCTCTTGTCAATGGACAGCACTCTTCACACACACACACACACACACACACACTCTTCCCCAATGTGAAAATTTTCTTTGTACCACTTCAAGCTGATTCCAGTTAGAAAGCTAACACAATCCCTTTTTTAACCGCTTTCCCTAAATTAGTTTAAAGATTAGTCCCATATAATGGGCTTTATGTGGCTAAGCATTAAATGACTATCCATCAAATGGATGTATTCCAGCATTTAGTAACTCATATGAGCAACTGATATAAATGAAGATAGAATTGACACTCCTTTTGAAGTGGCTCCAGGGTTAGGCTGGCACTTTCCTTGTCTGGGCTCCACACTCAGTTGTGAGAAGGCTGTTTATACTGCTTTTTGAAAAATCAACCAAGGTGCACCAGCTAAGAAATCCTTGCTTTGCATGCCAATATGAAAGTATTTTTAGAATGGTGACTATGCTGGCTTGCATTGCTTCAATCAAGGCTGAAACATAGAGGATCCAGGTGTGTCTGTGATTCAGGAAAGGAAAATACATACCACGAATATGACATCAGTATTTACTCCAAAGATCAACATTAGGTGGAATTAAGTAATTTATTTGCTGATAATAGCGTAATTAGTTTACCCATCAAATTTCAATTACGGAATGGCAGGCAAAAGTCCCCTTTTCCCCACTTTCCGAAGCTACTGATATCGTTACTATGCTTATATCAGCAGTACAGAAATTATACATTGCATATATAATTCTAACCTGAGATACAGCCTAAGAAAGCAGCATCCAAAAGAATAAACGTAAAATTCTTAGCTGGAAAAGAACTGCCGGCGATCAGGCCGGGCACGTTGCCTGTTCTATCCTTAGCTTGTTTTAGTTTGAAAGATTGTTCTGAAATAGAAGTTGTTGGTTTAAAGCTTGATGTTGTGGAGGCACTGCTTCTATCCATTCACGTTCTCGAGTCATCTTCTCTGTTACAATCGCACCTCGTAAACGGGGGCACGTTGAGTTTTCACATTGATACCTCCACCAAATAACTATTAGTTAAGGTTCCAAATTTTCTTGGGGGGAGGGCGTCTTTCTCTAAAGAAAGAAAAAGGAAAAGTGCCCACCCGGTCACATTGAAATGTCCTCACTTTACATTCTCAGACCCATTTCTCTCAGGTGCCCACCCACTCACCCACCCTAGGGCTCCTTCCGGGCTTCTCATTGCTCGGGCTGTCCCGGTCTCCCGCGGACGTAGCGACTAGAATGTGGGGAAGGGGATCAGCGGTGAGAAAAAGGGTCTTTCGTCCTCATTCCTTTTATTCCGGACCCAGCAAAACAACAACAACAACAAAAACCCCAGAAAACAAAAACAGTATACCCCCTTCATTCCGGCGCCCTTCCCTCCTCCATGGGGAACTTCAGGCCAAGCTGGTTTTGAGGTCAGCGTTGGGCCGTGGCCACCGGGCCATCCCGAAGCTCAAGCTAGGGTAAGGGCATGCACAGGGCCCGACCTTCGCGTCCAAGAGGACCAGCAGCCGGGTAGACCCCGAATTCCGAGCTGGACTCAAATTTGGGGGTGCTAGGGTTCCAAAACACCTCCTCCCTCCTCTCGCCCGGGACCCGACAGCAGCATCCATCACCCACCCGCGAGCTTCCT